>CAVNYN010273547.1:0-12943 GCA_963692815.1 Nyctanthes arbor-tristis
AAGACCCATCAAAGTACTAGCAACAGGAATCCCTGTTAAATCCACAAACCGCCTCAACTCCTCGCTTGAATTCAAACACCCACCACCAACGTAAAGGAGTGGCTTTTTTGATTCGGATATTAGCCTCGCTACTTGTTGTAACAACATCTCACTTGGTGGTCGCGGCAACCTAGACACATAACCAGTTAATCTCATCGGTTGGTCCCAGTTAGGAACCACCATCTGTTGTTGTATATCCTTAGGTATGTCAATTAAAACAGGGCCAGGTCTACCCGATCTAGCCAAAAAAAATGCTTCTTTCACTATTCTAGGAACGTCCTCCACGTCTAAAACAAGATAATTATGCTTGGTAATGGAACGAGTCACCTCAACAATGGGCGTTTCCTGGAAGGCATCAGTGCCAATCATCCTCCGGGGAACCTGGCCGGTGATTGCCACGAGCGGTACACTGTCAAGCATGGCATCCGCCAATCCAGAAACTAAATTAGTAGCTCCAGGACCGGACGTAGCAATACAGACACCGGGGATTCCAGATGCTCGAGCATAGCCTTCAGCCGCGAAAATTCCACCCTGCTCGTGGCGAGGCAGGATGTTGCGAATAATTTTAGAACGTGTTAACGCCTGATGGATCTCCATGGATGCACCACCCGGGTATGCAAAAACGTCTTTCACGCCCTCCCGCTCGAGAGCCTCGACCAGGACATCGCAGCCTTTTCGGGGTTCATCAGGGGCAAAGCGAGAAGTGTAGGGTTCTTCGGAAGCTTCCTTTCGTACGGGCGAAATGACATTCGTGATTTGCAGAGGGCGTCTGTGGAGGTAATTATGCGAGAGGAGGGAGACGGTACCAGCAGGTGGTTGAGAATGGAACTGTATGGCAAATCTTGAAATGAATTGTGACGATTTAGAGGAGCATGAGCTAGCAAATGGTTGCTTAGAAATGGTGGAGGAAGTGGAAGACGGGGCGGCGGCCGCCATTTCCGACGGGAGAGAGGAAGAGAAGGCTGTTGTAATTACTTTCTGTTTAGGGTTGTGGACTGAGAGTGAAGCGGATGTGGACGACAATCCTTATAAATAATGTATCTGGCGCAAGATTTCGTTGGAGGTTACTTGATTTATAGATTTGTTTTAATTGAGTCACCAAACTTTAATTTCAATCATTGTGATTACTAATTTTTAGGTGTTGCATCAATTTTATGCCCCGCCCTTTTTTTAGATTGGGGGGGAGGGGGGGTTGGCCATGGGGTGGGAAGAGGACTTACGGAATTGTTGATGGCTGACTGGAATAATTCGAACTTGAATAAATTTGAGTATCGGGCTATTAAAATACAATTTGAATCGTACCATATATTTTAATTTCAAATTTGTAATTTCTTTTTTAACCCCTGTAAAAATCTAAGATATTCTCATATTTACTGTAAGTTTGTTACTTGAATGGAACTTTGTGGTTAGGCTAACAAAATATAGGTTCGATAAGTTTCCTACTAACTTGAACCAATTCAAGCACGAGTCTTGTAGGGCAGTACATTGCCTTAAACAATTAAAAATTATTATTTATTATATGAGGGAGAAGATCATTAGGGCTAGACTTTGCATGTTGTTTTACATTACATTTTTTACTTTCTATTTTTCTTTTATGTAAAATTAAAGAATTACACATAAAGAAAATAATGTAATCATGTAGCATTTCTTTCTTTTTTCCCCTCTACTCAAAAAATAAGAAAAGAATTCATCTGTTGGCCATAACAGTTTGTTAGGGAGGCTACACAGTCTCTATTATGGAAATCATATAGTTATAAAAAAAGTAAAAACTCACATGTGAATTAATAAACTCAATATTGAGTTTATTGATATAGTCTCCATAGTCTCTGTACATGATTTCTGTAGTAAATTTATTTAACAAAATAGTAATTTTCTTGTTACTTATTTATTACGTTACATTATCAACAATATTAACTATTATTAAGTTGCGTTTGTATAAAATTAGAGTCCCATTGCATATGAGCATTCTTAGTGGGGCCATCTAGTGGGGATGAGTTGAAGGGAACATTGTGTGTGGTAGCATTTTACCATTTTGTCCAGCAACAGGTCTGAAAGAAGACATGGTAGACAACATGACGTCTAATTAACCAGATGCAGCGACAAATACAAAAGAAATTATAAATTTTGAATGATCAAATCAAGTAAATTGAAAGCTGGCTGACTAACATGAAAATAAACTGATAAAAAAGTTAGATAACCACTACTAGAATCCGCTGCATAATATGTATCCCAAAATAGTGAAATGACATAAAACTCCCCAGCAGTTGAGTATCACGAATATTTATTGAATGGTTTGATTTGAACGGTTTCATAACAAAACCATTTACAGTAATTTGGAGAAATTCCAAGACAAACCAAACCATTTGGTTTCCTAAAACAAACTACTATTTTTGCATTTCGGTGTGGTTTCAAATCGTAGTTTGCCAGCAAAAAATATGGTATACTATAACCGAGTTACGAAACAGTATTTGTTTAAAATTTTGAACTAAAGTATAAACATTAATTGTACATATATAAACCAAGGCAAGTAACATGTCAAAAAAAAATATTAATTGCCAAAAGCTGAAATTTTCTAGGGAGCACTACACTCCCCCCCCCCCCACTGCCCGCCTGATTCCCCCCATCAGGTGGTGACACATAGGGGGTACTCTCCCCCCTCTCCATAGAAGCCCTCGCTAAAAGTTATACCTCATATGTTTTCACTTCTAATTATAAAAATAAAAGTAATGTTGAGCAAGAGAGACGGGTTTACGATAAATAGAAGAAAGAAATGAGTTTTTGATGCATAAAAAAAATGGAAAAGAAAAGGATGAATATTTAATACTATTGCACCGGTTGTAGTTTAGAAATAAAACTTATGATAGAGCATCACGGACTAAACACAAGTTTTATATTAATTTTTTTAATTTTACAAGTTGACGATTTTAAACTGGTTGGTAAAATTGAAAACAATCAAACCATTTCAAAGTGGTCTGGTTTTAGTCAAAATGGAATCGCCGCATCAACCAAAACGAATGGTTTCAAAATTTTTTGCTTTTCCTTGTAAATTAAAAAAAAAATGTTTGGTTTGGTTTCGAGGTTTAGCAGTCTAAATTTAGAGCTCGTTTGACAATCTTTATTTTTTTCTATTTATAAACTCATCTACCATTGATTTGACAATTACTCAACAATCACCACACATTTTAAATTTTAATTAAATCTCCACCACTCATTTTCACTCTTTATAAATTCTCTTTATAAATTCACTTTATAAACTGCAGTCTATTTATTATTTACATGGTTATGAATGGATTCAGGTGACCCCGCGAGTCATTTGTCCCTCGTACGCGTGTAGAGTGACAGATAAATAAAAGAAGACAGAAATTGGCAAGTTGTTCAACGCTTTTGAAGTCTGCATTTTGAAGTTTGAATTTGAATAGATAAGGGAGACGCACTTGCAAGTTGGGGCACCAAAATACAAATTGTATGAAAGCCGCCATTTATTTATTTATTTTTTATTTATTTTTATACTATTTAAGAAACTTCATGGCACATAGATTTGAACTCAAAATCTTGCCCTTTACCACTCGAATTATCACCATCTATCTAAAGCCGCCCTTTATTTCTTCACTTTCTGAAGAAAGTTAACAAGTAAAAATTAATTGTTATTTTTGTAAAATTTAATTGTTATTTTTGACTTTTTATTTATTGAAATTATACTTAATTATAATTTATAAATAACCCATTTATAAACGCTTGTCTAACACTGTGGATTCAAAAAAAAATCCACTTTGTGGATTCAAATTCGTATTGTTGGTCAGGGTCAAGTCATTTTGAAGGGAGATTATCATTATGCATATTGACAGTTGACTTTCAATGCCTTAGTAACAAGAAAAATTTGAACTCAAATAAAATAGTTTCCAACCAATTAAAATATTGATAAAAATAAAAATAATTAAAAAAGCATTTATAATCTCATAAATAAATTATTAAAATTGAATAAAAATTGTTTTTCTTTGAAAATAAAACTATAATATGACCATATGCTAACTATTTTTATATTTGCATAATCTATATATTAATTAAATGAAAGGAATTGCGGTACCTTTATACCACAATTCTCCTTAAAAAATCTGTTAGTATGATCTTTTTAGATATTTTGTTACCTATTGTCATAACATGTGTAGTATTATGAATTGTTCAATTTTTTTAAAAACTTTTTTATTAACTCCTGTCTTATCTATTCATCATTTTGAAATAAGATTCACTATTAAATTTAACTAGATTTACGCCCGTGCCTTGTACGGGAAGAAATTATCTTAGATTATGTACAAAATTTTAATAAACTGTGATTAACTATATAAGGTTTTATATCATCGTTTGCCATCCCTAACTTATCCATTTCTCACCTCCTTTTTAGCTAAAAATGACTATGATACTCTCTAATTGCTAACTAAATAATTTAATAGATTAAAAATAAATGAGACACGATAATAATGTGATTTAGTTACTTTAAAAAAAAAGTCAAAAAAAAAAAAAGATAAAACAAACAAATTCAATATCAATAAAAAATTTTCGCACTCATATAAGTGCGATTATGGCACCTATATGGTTCACTTGGTTCCTTGTATGCATGCCACATAGTTTCATATATCAACGTGATGTGCATACATACAATTACATACAACATATAAAGTAATTCATATTGGTGTTTTAATATTATTACTATAAAGTAATTTATATGGGTATTAAAATATTATTACTAATATTAATAAGCTTGTTTATTTATTATTACTTACTTACTATTTAATGCTTTTTATGTTAATTAAAGTTTGAGGGTATTATAGTCTATTTTAGTTTAAAAGGTAAGATACTGAGAATTGGGGATAAAAATACCAATTTCTAAATGTTAGAAACGAAAAACATAGAAATATGAAAGGTTGGGAATATATAGTGCTAATTAGCCAAAGATTCTATTTGTAGGAACCATTCATTTATAATCTCAAGAATCATTAGTTTAATATTATTTTATTATTTATCTATATATGTATAAGGAATTAAGATGCAATACCTATGTACACCACAATTTTCCCACCAAAAAGTTTGTTATCAGGGTCTTTTTTACACTTTATTCCCGATTGTGCTAATACATGTGGTATTCTAAATTTTTCAATTTTTTTAATTTTTTTATTTTCTTGTGCATTATCTATTTATCTAACCTTACATTTTATCTTTCACAATTTCATTATAATCTCTTTTATTTATATATGTATATATATATATATATTAACACTGAAATTAACTTTAGAAATAATATGAAGTGCATAATAAAATTATAAGATTACTACAAATTATATATTAGACTAAACCTATTTTTTTCCGATACCTACTATTGCATTGTTTTATACTCAACCGATAATTTTTTTTTATATACTTAAAAAGTCTTTTTGAATTTAAATTAATTTCACTTACATTTTCTTAGTATATGAAATAGGAGAACACAAAACTAAACATCTAATTTTCAGTTAACTCTCGAATTTTGACATGACGCCAAAATATATTTTAATTCTATGTCTTTTACATATATGGATAATTAAGTTTGAGACTTTTTTTAATAAATCAAATGGAGTCATAATATATATTGCAAATTATTTCTTTGTAAATTGTGATAATATGATCAAGTGATGTGATAAGATTAATTTCACCATTCAACTTGATAACTAATAAATAACTTAAACTATGGTTAAATTTGATTATCTAATTGTCTAACCAATAAATAGATGTCCAGTTGTTAGAAATTTATAGGTTATAATTAGTAGAAATTAAACATATATATCGTTTGTTTAAATTAATAGAAAATTATAATTGTAATTTTTTCTTAATTTTTCTCAATATGAAAAATAGTAATTACAACTACTATTATGTATTATTATTTTTTTATAATCTTGCATGGCTTTATGGTTTCAAATAAAAAATATTTTCAGAGTATATGACACCACTCAACTAACAATTATTTTGTAAATGTCATTTATCTAAATTAGTGTAAAAAATAAAATGATATTTATCTGTATTAATGATAACAATTATGTTAAATTTCGTTGTAAATTATATTTACCTTAGTATGATAAGAATAAAATTACATTATTATTTGGTTGATATTCAAAATTAGTTATTCTTAATTGAGTGACGTAGTTTTATAAAATTTCACAATACAAAAACAAGAAAAAAAAACTTAAATTTCATATTATTTATTTTTTTAAAATAATTTTATTTGTGTTCTTCGAAAAAATATCCGGTATTCCAGACCACTCATCAACTCACACATAGGTTCAAAGGTCCCAAAAATATGACCCAATATCCCGCATGTGAATTTTTCATTGACTTAGAGTAGCATAATAGGGTACTCTTACAGTGCTTGAATTTTTTTCGTATTCTTCCCGTACAAGGACAGGTGGGAATCTAGTTAATATATAAAATAATATAAGATTTTTTTCTTTACATTGTGGAAAAATAAAAATAAAAATGAAGATATGGAGGTTTAAAAAATGAACATTAAGCCAAATAGAGAGAATCTATTCATTTAATATATGTCATTGAGAAATTACAACTTCATTATATTTTTGAAACTATATGGGTGACCAAAGCTAATACATTTAAAATAAGAGTTATGTTATATGGACAAACACACATATAAAAAATATAACAAAACTGACACATGATACAATCCTATTTTTCAATACATCATATCACTTTTACATCAACATTTATCCCATAACTCACATGTCAATTTTGTACCTCTTTTTTTGTCTCTCTTTTTGTCCAACTAGAATTTTCCTTAAAATAAATATAAAAATCATAATAACTATTTAAAATACAAACCATAATGAATAGCATACACATTTCTAAAACTATAGAAATAAACAAATACTTGATTATTATATTTATTTATAAGGATGATGTCAAAGACTGAGTATCTAATATGCACCAATTAGCTTCCAAACCAATCACATTTTGCTCATCAACATTCTCCTTACCTACATATCTATGCTATATATCTAATCACATTTTGTTCATGAATCTATTCCTAACTGTATATTCATACTATAATGAACTAAACTAATGATCTTTATTTTCGTCACGCTGCCTGTTGTGACCATTGAAAATCGCAAAAGACTAAGTCAATTTCTTCATTTTCTTGATCGAATAACACTTCTTACAATATATGTCAATTCAATTCTACCATCTATTAGAAGCAAATTAAGAATTGGAAGCACTTATTAAATAAGCGAATAAAACTAAACTCCCAATATATATTACATATATTATTACAAATATTATCAAAAAATACACATAGAAAAACAACAGAGTGTCTATATTTATATGCACCATAAAATATTTCAAAAAATTCAATTATTGTACTTAGGTTACTGTTATTGTACTTAGGTTACTGTAAATTAATTTAATTAAATAAAAAATTAATAGTTAATCACTCACGATATTGACCCTTTTAAGTAATATAAAATTTTATCTTATAATATATTTAATTATAAATTTGAAGTCACTCAAGGAAACACTCAAAAACCCATTCACTAGATTTAATTTAAATATAATGAGGCTAAAAAAAATAAAATGGCACAATTAAACAAAGTTTGTCTAGAGGTTAAAAATTTATCACAAAGCAATCTTAAACATCTTTGGAATGTGCGTATCTTAATTTAACTGCCATTTTGTTATTAGCATATGATGCTTAAGTTTTCCGCAACTGATAAATATATATATATATATATATATGTAATTGAGTATATATATGCAAAAGTAACCAAATGTTATGAAAGAACGAAATGTTATGCATAACCAAATGGACTAAATACGAAAGCCAGATATTTATATATAGAATGAAATTTTAGATTTGGTTCAATTACTTTCTACTGAAAGAAAGCAATTTCGAATGAGCAGTTATAAGGGGACATGAAAAGGGGGACATTGTTAGGTGACATTCTCATGTGACACACATTCATTGGGTGATGATTACATGGCTATTTTTTCATCGCGCAATACAAGTGTACCACATGAGAATGTTACCTAATAATGCCCCCTTTTGATGTCCCCCTAGAATTTTTCATTTCGAATTATTTTATAGATTATGAAATATTTATGGTAACCTCCAAATATGTGGCTATCCATTCAAATCCTTAGGTGCAACTAATTTGTTTTTTAAATTAATTGTTTTACCTATATATTGCATAAATTACCAAGTTGATAAGTACTCAGTAATATTCTATTTTCAGTTTTAAATTTTATAATTATCAATTTTTTATCTATATTAATTAATAATATTGAAAATCCATAATACCACTTGAGTTACCACAACAGAAAATAATATGTCTAGAAAGATCCTGCTTAACAAAATTTTGGAGAGAAACTGTTTTACAAAGATACTGCAAACCTATTTCCTTTAATATATATATATATATATAACGAACAGATAATTATCATTATTTAATTATTTAAATTATATATAAATTTGATTATTTAATCTGTTAACATATCTTGAAATTTGTATTTACAATAAACATATATAAATATTGTTATTTTAAGTAAATTGAAAATTATAATGTAATTTTTCTTAATTTTCCCATTATAAATAAATATTAATAATTACAACTATTTTATATATGACTAATTTTATGTATTATAATTTGTATAATCTTCACGCCATATGACTTTATTAATTTCAAATAAGAAATATTTTCATAATACACGTAACCGTCCAATTAACAATTATTTTGTACGTTGTCATTTACCTAAACTAGTGCACAAAAATAAAATAAGATTATTATCTTTAACAATAATATTAAAGATAACGGGGTTAAAATATATTGCAAACTATAGTTACCTTAAGTGGAGGAGAAAAAAATTATATTATTGTTTGGTCGATATTAAAAATTAATTATTCCTTATTAGTTAATATAACCTTATAAAATTTCACCATATAAAAAATTAAAAAAATGAAAAAACTTATAAAATTTCATATTATTTATTTTCTTCAATAATTTGATATGTATTATTCTCGCGCAATACACATGTGAGAATGTAGTTAATAAATAAAATGAGTGTTTAAACATAATTAAACAGTAAAATATTTTTCGCCTAAGATCTTCTCTCAGTGGTTCCAATTTTATTGGATGTCTCCATAGCGACAAATATTTTGGTGTAAAATGAAACTAGATTACTTGTTGCTTTCATTTAGTAATTTTTTTTTTAGAATTTTTAAAATAGTTATTTGTTGTGAAGGGTAAACACATTGTAGTTAATAAATTTCTTAATTTTTTTAATACCAACGAGTAATTTCTGAATTGTAGTTAATATATTGTTTATACCAGCTATAAACAATATAGCTGCATGACGTGCACTAATAGAAAATTTATATGTTTAAAACTTTTAAAAGTTGACGGATTTTTTTTTTTTGGGGGTTTACTAGGAAATGAATAGGAAAGAAATCAATTTTTGTCATCTCAAATAATATAAACAACATCTAACCGATCTAAATTATTTCATTAAGATGAATACAAAAGCAAAAAGAAAAAAAAAATGCATTAGCTCTTAACGCCCTTGCACTTGTAATTGAATTCTTGCATCGGCTTCCATTGCGTTAAAATATCCCACATCTTGTGCACTTTATTGTTTTCATTGTGACCACTCAAAAATTGAAGTTCTATACCACGTTTCTCATCCTACCAGCCTTCTTGGCTATTGGAAGTGACACTAGTGTTTGTGACCTAACTTCATCAGGCAATGTCAAACCACCTTTTTAACCAGAAGGCTAGAATCTTAAATTGTTAAAGGTGTAGCTCAAAAGAATAAGCATTATATTCACCTCTAAACTTATCCAAATAATAATAATAATAAAGGATAAAACAATAAAACAAACTTGTGTCACATATTTTTATTTTACTTAAATAACTCAGGTCACAAATACAAAACTATAAACAAACTAATTATCTTTCTTTACTATCTTTATTTTCCTTTTTCTAATAGGTTGAGGGTGGGGGTTCCATGATGATGAAGAAGTAACATTATAGTAGAAAAGAGTTTCATCACATTCATGACTTACCATCTCCTATTTTATCATATATATACACACAAAAAGGGGTTGGAGTGCTTATCTATCATTCGTGTTGTATTTCGTATAACACAAATATTCAATTTTGTAGTTGAATGACCACAAGAATAACATCCAAAATCAATAATCTAGTGCACAAAATCCGGTACTGTTCACTGCAACGAACATTAGATTCTTCAATTTACTAATAAACTGGAGATATAAAGTGTAGTGTATTAGAAAGACAATCAACAAATAAGTAAAGAAATTGAATGGAAAAGAAAAAATCTATGAAAATCTATGAGGTCACCTTTGTTGAAGCAACATGAGGAATACGAAATTTAAGTTCACAAATCAATATACAACACCGACATTCTTTCTTCACACTCCACGATCTAATAGGTATGAATATATGTTTGTGTAATTATGAGAGAGACGGGATCTGTGAATTCATCTTGTATGATTAAGAATTTGGTTATATATATATATACATATACACATGTGTGTATATATATATATTACCATTCCATACATTTGATTAATGAAATAATTGCTATATATTAATAATAATATTTTGTAGTTTATATATATGAATCCTCTTATTTTTGCGATATCTCAATACTCACATGATTGAAGCAATATTGGATGCTAATGTGTTTATTAAAAAGCCCCTTTAATTGAATTGAAAACGACCAAAACCCAATTTGTAAATGTCCAAAATAACAAAGTCTCCGTGCGCCAGTAATTTTAGAATTTTCATGATACTGATTTTGTCCCTAAAGGATATTCCTCTTTTCTTTTTTTTTATCCGTCTCAAATTATATTCTTCTTTCTTAAGTTAATTTTTTAGCTTTTTAATATATTTTCATTTATTGTCTATACTAATCAACAATAGAGAACAACTAAGGTGAAATTTTTTTTTTCAAACTAACTAATTTGAAATATTAAATAAATTAAAAGGTATATTAAGAAATATATCATTAAATTATATATTTTTAATTAAATAATATTATCTTAATTTATATGAAAAATGAAAAAGAAATATATCTGCAAGACGAGAGTGTACTTTTTGTTATTAGCATGAATTTTCAGCAATTTTAGAGTATACTCCAATCTAAATCTAAATGGGTAATTTTAAAGGATATGAAAAGAGGATATTATTAAGTGATATTCTCATGTAGTACACATTCATTAAGTAATAATTACATGACTATTTTTTATCATTTAATACAAATATACCATTTAAAAATACCACTTAATAATGTCCACTTTTCATACCCCTAAAATTTTTCAATCTAAATACTCGGAACACACAGGACTCTCTCGTTATTATTGCAACCCTTCTCCCCGGTCTCTCTCGCTCTCTCTCTCTCTCTCTCCATCTGTTTCTCTATTCGTACCGCGTCACGATGTCGGATAAGAGCTCCTCCTCCACTCGAATATTGGTAGTGGTCTTCTTCACTTTTTGTTCACTCTCCGGAAGATTTGCAGCAAATTCTACAGACATACTTTACGACATTTATCCTTTCATTCGTGTGTACAAAAATGGCACAGTTGAAAGATTCATAGGAACCCAAAGAGTTCCTGCATCGTCCGACCCAACTAATAATGATGTCCATTCCAAAGACGTTAAAATTGGACCCCAGCTCGATGTATCCGCTAGACTTTACCTTCCCCCAAGCGCTGCCCATAAACTCCCTGTATTGGTCTACTTCCATGGCGGCGGATTTTTCACAGAATCCGCTTTCTCCCCCACATACCACAACCATTTGAATTTACTTGTTGCTAGAGCTAAGGTCATCGTGGTGTCAGTTGAATACAGATTGGCTCCGGAGCACCCACTGCCCGTTTGTTATGAAGACTCATGGCTTGCGCTCAATTGGGTTTTCTCTCACAGCAATGGCACGGGGCAGGAGGTCTGGATTAACAGATTTGCTGATTTCGGCGGAGTTTATCTGGGAGGAGATAGCGTCGGAGCCAACATTGTACACAACATGGCTATGCGGGTCGGGTCGGGAGCTCCGGAATATGGTATGAAACTCAGTGGGATTTTTCTCAATTGCCCATATTTCACTGGGAAAAAACCAATTGGGAACGAAATGTCAAACCCGTATGAGAGGAACGTCATTGCCAAACTTTGGATTTACGCGTATCCGAACTCGACAGGGTTGGATGACCCGTTAGCGAACCCGGGTATGGATCCGAAACTTTCGAAATTGGGGTGCAACAGAGTGATGATTTTTGTTGCAGGAAAAGATTTCTTGAGAGACAGAGGAATTTATTACAGAGAGGCATTGGAAAATAGTGGATGGATTGGTACCGCAAAAGTTGTGGAGGCAAAGGGGGAAGATCACGTCTTCGATTTGAATAATCCTTCGGATCCAAAGGCCGTTGCTATGCTGAAAACATTGGCTTTCTTCCTTAACCACAGGAAAGCTTGATTAGTTTCCTCCGTTTTTGTGGATTTGCACCTCCTTTTCTTAGCAGAAGTAATAAAAGGGCCTGTTGTTTTTTTGTAGCTTTTGCACAAAAAAAAAAAAAAGGAAGTGATTTTATTTACGAAATGTGTTTATATACAGTGATTAAAGGATTACAGGGCAAAATATCTTAAGACTCTTAAAGTAAAGATGCGCGACTGTGTTTTTCACATTTCAAGCTGCATATCTCCTGCCTAATCAATAATCAAGGTAAAATCTCATCTGTTCAGTAATTTTTTTCAATTAAGTTATAAACGCGGATGACCATTTGTTTAATTTGTTGTGGGGGGGGGGGGGGGGGGGGGGGGGGGGGGGGGGGGGGGGGGGGGGGGGGGGGGGGGGGGGG
>CAVNYN010273547.1:12963-36171 GCA_963692815.1 Nyctanthes arbor-tristis
CTCATCTTTTCAGTAATTTTTTTCAATTAATTTATAAACGCGGATGACCATTTGTTTAATTTGTTAACCCCCCCCCCCCCCCAACAAAATAGGATGGATTCAGGATCTTTATTTGCGTTTTGTATCTGAGTTACCCAAATTTTAGTTTGGGTGGATTAGATTTTTGGAAGTTTTGTTTTCTGTTACTTTATTTGGTGCTGGATGATTGGTGGTTTTATTTTTATTTTTTTTATTTTTTTTTTGAAAATTTGCCAGTTGATTCGTTATTGCTTATGGCAATAGTGAAAGTGTAAATTGTTTATTTGGGAATTAGGTGGGAAATTGGAAAAATGGGTAAATTAATTGCAATGATAAGTCAGATTATTAATTATTAATTTTCCTTGTGATTACTTAAATCAGTAAAGGTGATTTTCAGTTTGGAAGTTAAATTTGGCTGAGTTCTTGGTTGTCAATTATTATGAATTCATAAGCGCGGTAGAAACATAACACTAGCACCCCCTACATGGAATAATGATTCGTTCTGCTATCTCATGTATTTTAAACACTTAATCTAATTCTGTCACGTGGATGAAAAGGAAAGATGACATTTTTCCTTTATCCCTTTTGTTTTTAGAGATTGAGATCATTTTATTTTAATATCATGATTTAAACTTTGTAATCTTATAATTCAGCTGGGTTAGACACATGAAACTTTGAGCAGGTTCTTCTCTTTTTAGGCATTTATGCTTTAAATAATTTAGCCTAGGTCATTTGTAAATTGCCTATATGATAGTATTCTGAATTGTAGTTGTCCTCCAGTTCTAGGTGCTAAATGATTTGTTATTCCTTTGCTTATGCAGACAACATCAAAGCATCTTGCAGATAGGAAGGTAGAGAAGTTTGAAAAGAGCATAAAGAAGAGAGGTTTGGCGCTTGAAACAAGTAAAAGGAAAGGAAACTCTTATCCTGTAAGCCCCTTCTTGATTGGATTCTTCATATTTGTGGTCATTGGATCCTGTACTTTGCTGCCACCACTGACCTAGATGTAGAATTTTTTTTCCCCTATGCTGTTAATGATCGAGAGGCTTACACATTTGTTATCATGCTAAAATGATATTATTGTATAGAAATGGATCTTTTGTAGAATAAGGTACTTGGATAGGGTCAATATAGGATCGAAACATCGAAGAATCATCAAAATTAGATTGTTGAACCGGTGGAATTCCAGTTTTGGCGGGAGAAGTTTCTATATCCTTGTTTTAATTTTACGAAATTTTAGATGTCTGAAAATTTTGCTAGAACTTAGTTTACTTTCAAGCTGACTAGCAAATAGCAATGGAATCATTTCGTGGCTCCTAGAAGAGGCAAAGGAAAGAACAATTTCTGAAAGGGGGGGGGACTATTTTGATGGTGACGGACAATGTGTTTTAATGCAAGCTAGGAACCATTATTGTGGCAGTTCATTATTCTTCAATCGTCCATTTTGGTCATTTGAACTTATGAATTCTTCTGAATTACGGCTTCATCTTGCTATGTGGCAAGTCCAGAGCAAGTCATTTTGCTCAGATTGGTGCCTTTGTCAAGAACTTGTTTCTCTCATATCTGTGTAACAATTAGAGTATGATACTAATTGGGTGTTTGTTTCCATCATATTTCGGCAAGTTTACTTATTTGTTTTTCCCCGGTTTGCCAGCTCTGTTTCAGATAATCTGCACGGCTATGAGTGGAGGCATGGCTTGAGTTATCGGAAATGAGTTTGTATATCGGTGCTGACGCAAGTATATAACTTAAGTATGATGTTTGTAAGGAACTGTTTGCGGATGGATAGAATGCCGTTGTGTATACGATGTTGAGTTTTTGGCAATTTGATGTTGTAGACTTGTGCTGTGTATCATGATGAAGAATAAATATGCTTTACTAATCTTATTTACAAGCTTTTTTTAATTGAAAATTTAAGCTATAATTTCCACCCCATATTAATATGCATAATATGATAGATTGCTGTAGTGCTGTTTCCTCTGGATTTGGGGCTATTATAATAAATATATCAGTTTAATAAACATAAATTAAAAATCATTTTTAAGGAAGAATTTTTGGCAGATGAAGTAACAAAGGGAGATCACCAGGCATGACTCATACAAAAACTGAAGCTTAAGGGAGATTGTCTTCTTGGTTTGTAAAAAAAAGAATTGGTGAAAATAAAAGATTGACAAATGGGATGAGGGGGGAAAAGCTGCCATAATAAGATAGAAATTTTACAGAGGAAGTCTATAGAAGAGATATTTAAGAAATTAAAAAGTGCTCCTTCGTCTTGTTTTATAATAAAATAAATTGTTACTTTCAAAAAAGAAATAAATTGTGAGTATGAATTTAAGACAAATATTGGAGAAAAGTTCAAAATAATAATAATAATATTATTATTAAAGAAAGAAATAAATAAATTATTATTATTATTTTGAAAAACATGGAAACATAAATCTTCTAGAATACGGATGGCAAATACTGTACGTTGGTGAGCCCTTAAATATTATTACATGTCCAATCACCCTTTTTGTAAAACATTTTGTAAAATGTTTTTACAAAAACAATTTTCCTTTTACTAGCATCTGGCCGTATGGCATGAAAAGTGATATTTATATAGACAACCATACAAAATCTAGACACACACATGAATTTAAACATGCACACAAAAGTTGTGTGTTAAAAAATACGGAGACAAGAACATATACAAGAGAGTGTGTAAAAATTATGTACAAATAATATTTCTCATGTGACATGATCCATTTGGCACGCAACATGTTGGTTCTCAGTGGAACCCACATGGAAACTCGGGTAGAATTCTCAAATTTACATGCCACGTAGACGTATTGTGTGAAATCATTTTTATATCTATTGATATTTTGTCAACAGGTATAAGTCTGGGCCTAGACTGACCCATTTCACATAAGCCCATAATTCAGAATGGCATATGGGTAATATTTGTTGTTTCTAGTGGCTATTCAAGGTATTCAACATACCGTCATCCTCCTAAATTTCAACCAATCCGAGACGCGCATTCATTTTTCTGATTTAACGAATACCCTCCGGTTTCCGTCAAAATCTCGAAAACCTCAGATCTGCAATCTCAAAAGGGGAAAAAGAAATGGATGCCTTGGATTCAGTTTTCGATCCGCTCAGGGATTTCGCCAAGGACAGTGTTCGTCTTGTTAAGCGATGCCACAAACCTGATCGTAAAGGTACAAAGTCCTATGAACATGAATTTTCTGTTATTGAAGTGGAAATTGGTAATATGATATGATTTTTGTGTTTCTACGTCTGTGTAGAATTCACGAAGGTGGCTACCCGGACTGCGATCGGGTTCGTGGTGATGGGCTTTGTGGGGTTCTTTGTCAAGTTGATTTTTATCCCCATCAACAACATCATCGTTGGGGCATCTTGATTCGGCCAATTAGGTACATCTTTTTTTATTAAGGACTCTATTTTGTTTTGTATTTTGTGAGATATTGGATTTTGAGTTGAATTCTTATTATAAAGGCATGGTTTTTTATTTCGGTTCACTTGTGAGTCTGATTGAGCTCTGGATCCTTCTCTCCTTACTGGTTGACCATGTGTGCGAATGGCTTTCCCATGTGTATGATCGATATAGCAATTAATTTATATTACTGATACAAAGTCCCTTAATGGGAAGGGGTTTACACATCTGTGTGGAATTTTTCTTGCTCTTAACATTTATAGAACCAAGGAGATGCAAATTAGCTTATTATATCTTAGCTTTTGGTAAATTAGGAGCTGAGATGCACTCTGGTCTCCAGGCACTTCAAATGAGTTATGTGGTACTTGATTATTTTGTTTATATTTAATTCTACATGGTATCTGGATTCCAATGTTTATGTGATAATGGGTTATCCTTTTTGAAAGGAAGTTTATGTTCGAAATTGAAAGAATGTAACTCATCCTTGGAACGCGAAATCTAAAAAATTTTATGTGCCTAAATATACTAATTTTCCTTGTCTACTTTCAACTCCATTATGCAAAGAATAATGCTTTTCTGAGTTTCTTTACTGCACGGTACTGAACTAGATATCCAGTTGAAGATATCGGCCGTCAAGCTTTCTTTTCATTTTTGAAGATGTTTGGTTTATGGATGACTTGATATTTATGAATCTATAGGGCTTGATTTTGGAAAGAATATCTTCCTTTCGTCTGCTTAATGTGCATGAGACTCAAAGTTAGTATGTAGGTGGGATTTTGTATCTTAAATTCAAAACCACTGGCCGTCCTACATTCTATTGCTTTTTTTATGGCCTGAAGTCTTTTCTTTTTTCATCTATCTCTTTTCCAAATAAATATTTCCAGCTGGACCAGCAATAGAATTCATTGAGTCGATGCCTGACTGACTAATAAGGGGATAAATTAATATAAAAACCACACTGGGCAATGGGCGGAGGCCTAACATTTATCTCTGTATGTAGCTGCTTATAGGAAAAACCTAGAAGGCAGAGGAGCTGAAAACCTTCTCTCTGTAAATTTTCCTTCTGCTTCACATTGTCCGTGGTAAAATACTAAAAACATGATTGTGCAAGTATTTGATTCAAGAATGATTGCCCTGGAACTGAGGTCCAGTTTGCTGTTTTGAGGGCACTGATTTGAAGACGTCACCTGAGAGGCTGAGACTAACAGAAATGCTGTGTGTGCAGGTGTTGGCGCTTTTGCTTGTGGCACAAAGCTTGTTAGAGTTCAACTCGAAGAAAATATGTCCATCTCTGTTGATTATCAATGTTCCTTTTAAGTTCTGCAGAAATTATCTTTGTAGTACTTCTCGAGTTTACACACCATTTTGTCTGACTGAGACTGTTTCTTAATCTCAATATATCAATTTTTACTTGTTAGCTGCCTTATTTACTTTGCTTTGCTTAGTGTCGTTTCTTAATATTTCTACAACTATTAGTTGGAAAGTGAAAAGAAACAAGTAATCTTGACATTATTTGATCTTTTGACAGTAATCATATTCAAAATTAACAAGGTGAATGGTTAATAAACACTAGTTGTATGCCTGTGCGTTGTACGGAATAGAATAATTTAAAAAAATGCATGGTAATTTGAAAAACTATATTGCATGGAATAGAATAATTAATCAAAAAAATGCATGGCAATTTAAAAAATTAAATAATCACAATTTTATTACGTATTAGTCACTCATATATATATATGTGTGTGTGTGTGTGTGTGTGTGTGTGTTACTAATATCTATAAATAGAATCAAATTGAAACATATAATGTTTTCATTTGTCACAAAATTAATAAATTGCTAGTTATAAAACAATGCGCTTAACGAATGAAAATGAGAATGGAGAATTTTTTTAATATAAAATTAATTTCATGTTGAATATGGAAACCAAGAAACTAGGAAAATAGAGCATATAAAATTTATATAACTCTAAAATTACCTTAAACTCACATTCTTATTCAATAAGCATATAAATCCAAGAACACATGTAGGCTGTGGATAATATTCATTTATCAGAATGAATTCATTTCTACATCCATTCTTTACCATATATTTTTGAGAAAATTATTTTTCGCATTTCCTCATATAATGCTATACATTCTCCAAAAAATCACTATTTACTAAAAATCTAAAGTGCACACCCTCATATTACAAAAGACCCAAGAGAAGCAGTATTAAAATAAATGATAAATTCTATATGATTTACTCACAACATTAATTTTTAACCACTTTTTGCTCTTAAAAAATTATAAGAAGTTTCTATTTTTTTCTCTAAAAAACCATCATCATATATTATTGTATTCCCTTAATTTAAATTTTTACCAATATATTTAGATTCCTTTAAAAAATTAATAATAAATTAAGTAATGTACTAAACATAGAACCATATGTTTCATAACGTGTGATTTATTGCATTGAATTAAAGTAAAAGTTTTGAAACTATTTAATTTTACTTTATTATTGTACTATCAATCTCTCGAGTATCCGCTTAATCAAAATAAGAAGGAAGTCTTAATAACTCAAGACTTGAAATTTGTCTGTCAACTGTTAGAATTTTGAAAAAAATACTAAATAAAATAAAATAATAACGAGATGATTTTTTTTTTAGGTGAGCAAGATGTAATTAATGGGTGATGCTAATGGACAACTATTATTATTATAAATAAAATAAAATATAAAATAAAAGAAGCATATAAAAGTAGGATAATGGTTTTGGTGGAAAAATTGCATGTAATTACTATCATATATATATAATATTTCATCTCAAGCATATGTAGCGAAACCTTTGATTTGATTTATAGACAATATCATCGTGGTAAATATTGTAATGCTAAAAGAATCAATTTTGCATACAAACCATATTGTAAGAGAAATCAAAAATCATAAAATCAATTTTACAGATTGTATGTAATGCTTGAGGAATCATTAAAGCAAAAAATGCAATATAAGTATAGATCTTATAATTAATACTAAAATGGTTAGAGTTTTAATTTAATTTCATTAATTCAATTTAATTAAAATATCAATACAAGATAAATGAGAAATTAGTGCAACATTCATGACATTCATTCAAATAGTTAATGACACTCACAATAATTAATATTCAATTTGGACATTTTTAACAAATAAAAATGTATATAGGAGTAGCAGGGGAAAACGAATGTTCTCATATGCATTCCCTGTAGTGAGATACTGGTTATTATTATGAGAGAAATCATGAAAATAACTTGCAACATGAGGCTGGTGTATTACAAGTTCAGGTGCTTTGGGTTGGGCTTTGTGCATGTTTTTTTCTTCAGTTCAAAGATCATAAAAACATTCTGGAACTCTAAGTCCTTACTCAAAATTGGTACATGAGTCTAATCAAATTGTTGTCGTTCACATTTCTCTTTTTTTTTTTTTTGAAATGAAATACTATTTCATTGCATATCACTAAGTGTCACAGTGCTAAGCCATATAAGCATGCAATCAATCCAACAAAAGGAAAAAGAATGACAAAGTACAGGGTAAGCAATAGTGTGGGTGACTATATTCCTCTCACGGGGAATATACTCGCAAGGATTAGAGCGACACTCACTAAACAAAAGTCTGATTTTGTACAGTAGCAAGGCATTAGGATGAAATTCAAAGTTTGAGTGTAGGCTGGACACAAGTTGTAAGCAATCTGATTCGGCTGATTCCAGATGAAACCCGCATTCCTTTGCCAAACTAAGCGCTTCCAAAGGAGCGATAGCTTCTGCCTCAGCAATCAAAGGAGTTCCAAAGAATTCCTTTGCTATATCAGCCCAAATAATCCCAGACTCGTCCCAAATGACCACTCCTATAGCAAAGTGGTCAGATCCATCACATAAAGATGCATCAACATTCAACTTAAACTTGCCCTCAGTTGGTTTTTGCCATCGTGATCGGGAAGAGCTTTCTGTTTTTCTTGGATGGGTTGAAACCAAACAAGGTGGTATAAGAGCATCCAAAGTTTGCAGCACCAGAATAGATGGGTGACGACCCAGTCTATGTATCACTCAGTTGCGTTCCTTCCATATGAGATATGAAATAACTATGACTCTTGAGAGGGAATCATTATCGAATGCCTTAGTAATCGAATAAATATTGGCTCTTATGTCACCTCCGCGCAAGTAATTTTTGATTGCCTTCCAAAAACCAGCATGCTTCCAGATATTCTTAGCCACAAAGCAATCAAACAAGACATGAGTTGCTGTTTCTTCTCTGCCACACATCACACAAGCTACTAACTGGATAAGATGTCTACTCGCTTAGTTTGCCCCCGTTGGAATGGCATTATGAAATAGTTTCCACCAAAGAATTCGAGTCTTAGGAGGAGCAGAACAACACCAAAATTTTTTCCACCAAGAACTCTTCAGAGTGGAAGTGTCAGTCTCAGTAGAACAAGCGAATTGTTTGAGGCATCGATAACCACTCCTAACTGAATGCACACCATGTGGTTCATGATGCCAGATAATTTTATCATCTGCTGTGACATCGCCAAGTGAAATGGACAGAATTGAACCCCTATCAACTGACCAGAAGAATTGATTAATTTTATCCACATTCCAATCTCCTGATGCTGATATCAAGTCAGATACTCTTTGCAGACCCCCAACATTTGGAGAAATTGGTTTAAAAGATAGATTAGTAGGAATCCAAGGATGATTAAATGGGCAAATTGAAGTTCCGTTTCCAACTCGCCATCTAATACCCAATTTGAGCACACATATAATGCTACGCCATGCAAAGGAGTCTCCTCCATGACAACCTGCCTCCCAAAAATCGGTGCGCGCAAAATACTTGCTTTTTACTAGCTTGAAAACTAAAGACTCTAGGTTTTGAAGCAACCGCCAAGCCATCTTTCCAAGCATTGCTTGATTGAAAGTCTCAAGCTCACGGAAGCCTAAACCTCTTGCCATTTTTGGCTTGCATATATTACTCACTTTGTCCAGCATGTCTTTCGTTGCGATGTATCGCCTCCCCACCAAAACCGTCTAATAGCACATTCTATAGAGTGAAGAACTGAGCTGGGAATTTTAAAAAGAGCCATTTTATATATAGAGATGGCTTGCAGCACTGCTTTAATCATTGCCTCGCGGCCCCCAACTGAGAACAACCTTCCTATCCAGCCTTTAATTTTTTTCAAGACTCGATTTAGCACCTCATCAAAAGCTTTTCGCTTATTTCTTCCAATAAAGACGGGAAATCCTAAATAAGAAGCATTAGGGCTGATAGTGTGCACACCAAGAAAAGCTGTTAGCTCTGGACGGTCCACTTGTAGGACATTTGGACTAAATTGGAAGGCGGATTTTGCCAAATTAATTTTCTGTCCAGAAGCAACTTCATAGCTGGTAAGAACAGCAGTTAATGCTTCAGCATCCTCTTTCCTAGCTCGCAAAAATATTAAAGAGTCATCAACAAAAAATAGATGATAGATCCTCAGCGCTTGTCTTGCACACCAAATGCCTAGGATAGATTGTCGGAGCCTATTGCAATAGGCCCGAGAGGGCCTCAGCACAAAGCAAAAACAAATATGGAGAAAGCAGACATCCTTGCCTGAGTCCTCTCATAGGGATAATGCTTCCTTCTGCACGTCCATTAAATAATATTTGGAAAGATGATGTAGAAATGCAATTCAAAACAAGTGTCCTCCATTTAGTAGGAAAACCCATAATTTCCATAATTTTTAGAAGGAATGACCACTCAACTCGATCGCATTCACATTCTCTTAATTTGATAAGAGTCTAATTAAAACCACAAATTTCAAACTTTTAATAGATTTTCACTACGCAATACACTTCATTATAATTTCTAATTATAATTCATTTCAAATAATGAGAGAATCAAACAACCATAAAAACTTGCTGCCTAATACTACAAAAACATTATTATTACTATTACTATTATTATTATTATCAATTTTTTTTTTTTTTGGGTTTCTTTTAGGGTCATTAAGGAAACATAACATTCGAAGTTAAAAGATATGCAAGCCTGGTGTGAGCTGACGTGATCAGTAACATTAACAGATCAATGTGTGTGTCAATGCGTGCGTGTAGATATTCACATAGAAACAAAAGAAGTTTTGTTCTCTTATTAAGTTGAACAATATCTGTTTGGCAACCGTTTATAATTGATTTCAATTATAGAGCGGTATTGTGGTGGGGAGGGTATGTGACAATTCTTTGAACTCCATTACAACTTCCATTGTAACTGGTACAAAAGAGCATACTGAACTTAATCCAAACCTCGACCTCCAAACTAATACAGATTTAGGAGCAATCGGCCACTTTGATTCCCCTGTATCCTAGCCATTTGCAGCTCTCAAGCGGGAAATCAACTCATCCTGTCCATGAAAATTCATAAATGAGAGCTCTCGAAAAGAGCGGATATACATTACAGTCAACCTATCTCATGTCAATCCAAAAATTAAACAGATATCAAAATCAAGTAGGAGGTTTTAATTGTATGGTATGTTCGAAAGAACCACGTGATACTTGCCTTTCTCCCCCTCACAGGAAGACCTTTCTCCTTAAGAAGAGCACGAAGACTTTCTACAGTGAAACTTCGAGATTGTCAAGCTCACAAGATTGCGATCCTACTGCATGAAGGATAAATTAGAATTACAAGAGTAGTAATGTGCATGCCATAGCATCAGTCACCAAGCTATGTAACATGTGATGAACGATAAATTACGCATAGATGTTTTAATTCCTTTAATGCACAACCATCAAATGAAATTTGCTGAAAAGACGTAAAAACTTACATTCACCGCCATCCTTCCTTATTCAAAGAATGCAAATCTTCTTGGTGATGGAAATAACACATAAAATGCGCATGGTGTATCCAAAAGCCAACTTACAGTACCTAATAGGCATTGGCTTTAGTCGCAGTTTAAGTTCATTCAAAACTAAATAAGGAGCGGGGATGAGTACTTAATCTCATAAGCTTCAACTCTCTATCAGCTTATTGATCAATCTTGCTTGAGATCAGCTCAAGTTCAGCCCAATCAATGAATGATACAACTAAAAGGAAAAAATTATCCCTAGCTTTACCATTCGAGTCTCAGTTCCTAGTTGCATGTGATAGACCTTCTAATCAGGTTCGTCACTCATTAGAGAGTAATACTATTTATAACCACTTGAGACCACCGCCGTAGCATACTACTAGCATTAAGTGATAGGTCCACTTAAATGGGTCACAAGATTCTATGTTTTACAGGGCTCGTCATTTTTTATTCCACTCTATTGCCTACACTAGCAATAGCATTATGATTGGTTATGTCTACACCACCATTTACTCACCATACCATTATATCACAAGCTTTTACATGATTAAATAATTTTTATGTTAAAAAATAAATGAGTAATTGCATATGGAAATATTTGTGCAACCAATAAATTAAAATGTTATTAGGATACTACTGAGATTTCATGACATTTTCTCAAACAACAATAGTATGAATATGTGATGAGTTTTTAGTTCTAAAATATCACTTAATTTCAATTGTTTAACAAATCAATATTCTATTGTTAATAGGATTATTACTGGATTGGGTTGTGTTTTGAATGAGAATGAAAGACTAAGATGTTGCAGAAAAATGAGAATTTTGGATAAGAAAGGAAGAAAGAGAAGGAGATCGTTTTATTTTTTTATTTTCTTTTTATTTATTTTATTTTTATTTTTATTTTTTTGCCGGGCGTGGGGGGTAGGGGTGGGGTTTAAAAATTTGTTATATTTGTACATAAAACGTAGTTCATTTATCAAACACATATTCTAATGGTGGTGTAAATGTAATGTGGTGCAATTAGTAAAAGTGGCGTTGATATAATTACCTAGCATTATTCCCCACTAAAAGGGTCTCATAGGATTCTAATGGTCTCAGGCACATGAATAGACTTCTACAATTGACAGAAATCTCAGATATTTCTCCCATCCAAATTATATGTCCAGTCAATCGTAATCAATACAAACTGGCAAGAGAAGAGATGGACCAATTCCGAAAAGGACTCAATTAAGTGATAAATTCTTGGTTGGCATGTGCAACATTTGATTTCAAGAAAAGAGCAGAACAAATTTGAGGAAAACCAGGATTGGCAATCAATTACCACCCACTGGAACCTTGCAAGTGAATGAAATGGTTCCTCTTCAAAGAAGGCAGTCCTGGTTCAAAAGTTACCATCACCTAAACAGATTTTATCCAACTTAGAGTATCTCCAAGAGGCTTTTTATGTTTAAAGAGCATCTTTAGATTTGAGTAAAATTTTTTAAATGTTCCAATTAACTCTTTATATTTGTCTCTTTATTTTTGCTTTTTCTCATGTGTGTTTTATTATACTTTATTTTATTAGCAAAATATAAGAGTATCATTTACTTACTATCATTAAAAGTAGTAAAAATTAAAGAAATTGGTGGGGTTGGGAACTCAAGTCATTTAATGCAACCAAATGTCGCCATGGTACTCAAAATTCGGAAAGCCAAAACTCACTTCCTATATTTAAAAGTTAAATTGAAGAGTCTATTGGAGGTGATTTTTAAGGTTTAGCTCCTTAAAATAAAGAGAACCTTCCATTAAACAGACTCTTGGAGATGCTCTTAGAGGTTTCTGGCTGTTTTCCAGCACAAGAAACGCCTAAAACAGGATTATACATTCCAGATCACACCACCGCTGGAATATCCTGCCGTTTGGATTTCAAACCGATATTGAGAAATCTAGAGCTTACAAATATTTGCCAACACACAGATAAAAGTACGTAGACAGACAATAATTCGAAATTATCTAATTACGAACAATAACAATTCAGGAGAGAACATCCATTGATAGCAGATCGGACTCCATAAATCATCCACACCCTCTTTAAACTTTCAAGAGAATAACAAAACAGTTGAAATCTTCTAGAAAACGAGCCACCGAAACATAATGAGGTTTGTGGCAAATGATATTTTTCGAAGTTCTCTTACTTCTATGTGCGTTCCATGTATTAAATCACACAACAGTATGAGATCAACATCTCACCTTGAAGTTGAGCGCTTGCTGTCGCCTTCTTAGATGCCTTGCGATCCATTGGCCTCTCAGCAGTCCTGAAGAATTACGTTATAAGAAAGATGAAGTGGGAAAATTTCAAAACAGCAAAATTACCCCCACAACAGTATGTGCTTATACCTTTTCCGAAGACCTTGATTGTCAGCACTGTCTTTTGCATCTTTTGAACATGAGTTGCTTTTCTGATTCTTAAGCATGAGAGACCTAATTAATATGTTCGTTTGGTTTGTCTTTATAACCTGGTCCTCTGTTACCCAACAAAAAGAAAAACGTCATGATGAGAGATTTAATCATTTACAATAACTTTCACCTTGGAGGAGACAAAAACCAATTAATATAACCACCCAACTTAAGCATGGTTTCACATGGGAATCAAAGAAGCATGACTCAAGAATTTAACCCATTAAACATGCAATCCAATTTTTGGCAAAGACTTTAACCAAGATTTCATATTCAAGAATTTGGATTACCGAGAATCCAGAATCCACGACCCTAATATGTGACGAATAGGAAACATGGCTCAAAGTAATTGGTTAACTTCAGCAATTCCTGAAACTATCCATTTGGGATGCAACTGTAATCTTGATATTGGTTTAATCAACCGCAATTATTAACTGTGCCGAAAAATTTGAGGAACCAAATAATGTCACGTGACAATAATTCAAAATATTGTAGGTGATTAAGGTGAGGCCAGTTATAATTGCATTCCAGCCTGAAATACAATAAAATCTGATAGCACTAATCATTATTTTCATCATAGTTAGACAAAAGTCGACGGTACAGCTGAAATATGGAAATTTAGAGAACTAAACTTATAAGTTCCATTACTGAAACATTCTGTCAATTGTTTGTTTATATAAACAATTCAATTCTCAACGAGACAATTGAACCAATTGTCGGTTATGCCACAGTATAGATGAGCCAAAAAAATGATTCTGACTATCCATTTTAACAGTGCACACATTGTCTTGCAACGTAACACTTCAAGCCAATGTTTGAAACTTATATTTTACACAAGACACATGAGCAACTTGGTTAGTGAAGCTACTTATACTATACTAGTCCTAGAAATTCGTACTGATCAAGCCTCATTTAGTATTAGGCATTCTTTCTCTGATTATAAGTACTTAGGAGTCAGGTAACAATGCCAAATAATACAAAACTACATTTAAGACTGGCAACAGAATTAAGTTAAACAAGTGATCTTCTCTGCACGTCACCAATCATAAGTAATTCTAAGCAGAAGTCACTTAACAAGAGTTGCTTCAATAATAATAGATATTGCACATACAATGTAATATATTTGATGCTATTTTCCCTAAGGCAAACAGAGAACAGTTCTACTGATCTCAAAGATAAAAGATTGGTTCAGAAAGCGGATGATTCGACATTATTATTAACATATGCAGAACAGAACCTGGAGGTGATGTATCATGGTCGCAAACATAAACCCGCATCCCACCCTGCATATATTTATCAAAATATAACACTAACAAAATAAAAGAAAATGAGAGTACATAAGAGGATCGCCAAAAATATTAATATCAGCAGTTCACACACCTCATCTATATAGCAGCTATGTAGAAATGAGAAGCTGATGAAAGATTCATAGACTTCGTCATACAACAAAATTTAACTTCTCAAAAGTAATTCAACTTCCTTTTGTGACAAACTGGCTTGATAGAGAACCATTCTAGTTCTGAATTAGATTCCAAAGGAGTTCAAAAATCAAGTAAATACTGACAGAAAAAATGATCTGATTCCTTTATCAGTCCATGTTATCAGCCAGAGAGTGGCATTTCTTCTGATGAATTATATCGAGTCTTGACAATACATTTTCTTCATTACGTGAGAATCCAATATACTCAAGTTTATTACCATTGTTACACATAAAATGCTATAGAAGAGTGAAACAGACTTTGGAACTATTCAAGTAACAAATCCATAAAACGGAACTAAACATATTTCTAGAGATAGACTGCAGTCACTGCACAAGAGCATCTATTGTGCAACATTGGAGGCTGACCTCCTGAATGCAAACATATGCTCCTCTTGGATATTGTGTTTCTGTGGCACTTTCTAATAAATGATGGATTACTACCCGCTAAAATTTAAGTTTTCAAAATGAGTCAATGAAGAAGACTTACCAAGATAAACCTTCTATAGAATACTGCAACATATTTTCCAGCATCATTCTTCTAAATTTATGTATTCCCCTAAAGTTATAATAACTTAGGAAATTTATTCCCTTCAGTTCGAACTAGATTGAAATCAGTATCATAGAACAAATTTGATTTCAGAACTTCTATCAATTTATTTAACGGTCAGTCTGAAATATGTAAAGAGAACTAACATTATCTTTCTCAGTACCCTTAATCAATTCACCACGTTTAACCACAGTTTCAAACATCACATATCAACGGAACCATCGATCCCCACATAGGAACATCAGCATAATAGAAAACAATAAAATCAGGGGATTAAGGGCGTACCGGGTTGGAGGAAATGACTGTGGAGGACAAGAGCCCGCGAGAGGGAAGGCCAGTGAGGAATTTGGCAGCTACGTCACCACCGTCCCTTGAATTGGAAGGCGGCAGTGGCGGCGACGTCGAGCAACTACAGTCCATGCCTTCTTCCAAATCAAAGCTCGAATTACACGAGAAATCTATAAATTAACGATTGAGCTACTTGGCAGACATGGTCATTGGTGTCGAAAGCTTGCCAATTTCCATTTTTTCCTTCTTTTGCTATTATTATTGCTACCATACAACTTTGCAGTAAATTGTGACCGCTGGAAGAGGAGGAACCGTCTTAAGTATTTCCAATAACTAGTCTTTTTTAGTTCCTTTACACGGTAACTTTTTACATGGGGTAAATTTATAATTTTATCTTTAAATTATTTTTCTCTGATTACATATTACATATAATACATAGTGTAAGATTGTAAACTTACCTCTATTTTATAAAAGATTGTCTAAATAATTAATTACAAATAATATTTTCTTTTTTTTCTTGCAGTGTTTTGTACGGTCCATATGCGTTTTATAAGAAAAATTGAAGGTAGAGATAAAATTATTAGGGAAAACAATGATAAGGACCATTTTTACAAGGGTTTTTCACACCTAACGTTCCAACATTTCACTTTTTTACAAATTACATCCACAACATTTATTTTTCCTTCTATACGTCTTCAATCTTTAAAAAAATCTCTTATTTCGTCCCTGGTGACGGAAATATCAAATTCCACCATTAAAATCATGGGCAAAAAGCAAAAAAAAAAAAAAAGTCCAAGAGCCCGGAATGGCAGAAAAAACAAAGTGGGAGACTCCCCCCATTTTCTGCCATTCCGGTAGCAAGAACAGGGAGGAAGGAGACTCCCTCCTTTGCTACCGTTTTCGGTAGTGTTTGCTGATGGAAACGGCCGCAAATGGGGAGAGTCTTTCCCCATACTGTCATTCCCAGTGCAGTAGGGGTAGACTCCCTCCTGTGCTTACTGCAGGAATGGCGGCAAGAAAAGGGAGAGACTTCCCATGTTCTTACTGCCAATGGCAGCAAGCAAAGCTGTCATTTCCAGCAGCCAAAGAAGCAAAGCTGCCATGGGCTGCAGGAAATGGGAGTCCCTCTTTCTTTGTTTTTTTTTTTGTTTTTTCGCTTTTATTTTTATTTTTTAATTTAAATATCAATTTTTTATATGTTACCGAAAATACTCGTAACCTTAATGGTGGAATTTGAAGGTTTTCGTCACCAGGGACGAAATAAGGGATTTCTTTAAAAGTTAGGGACATACAAAAGGAAAAATAAAAGTTGGGGACGTAATCTGTAAAAAGGTGAAAGGATGGAAACGCTAGGCTTAGAAGACCTTTTTTACAATGAAATCCAAAGACAGAACTTTTGCGCCAGTCATCCTTTCTCTATAGTTATGTATGTATTCCCAATTTTTCAAGAATAGTTTAATTTTCTAGGAACTTACCATTGGGAATGGCAGTTTTGTACCTGTTACTCAATACCTGCGGGAATCCACCCTGAATGGCTGTTAAGTATTGGGACAGGTACAAGGCGAAATTCTTCGCCCCGAATTCTTATAGAGCCGAGGACGGGTAGTGGCCACCCAGACCCGATACCCGATATTTTTTTTAATTATAAAATAAATTTGATATAGAATCAAGAATTAGTGAGGTTTCAAACACTGATACTCAAAGATAAATCAATATGCCTTAACTGTTTTCTTCAATTTTTTTTAGGTTAAATTTTCAATTAACTTTAATTGCTAATTTTTTTTAAAGATTTTTTTAACGAGATGAGTAATGGGTATTTTTCTCGTACCCACCCTGTATCTAATTGAATCGGGTACGGGGCGGGGGTTTGATCTGAACCTCCCGTAACACTTTAAAACAAAGGAATTAATATGCGAAATATATTTTTAAAATGAAGGCATGGTTTTGGCAAAGTTTTTGACATTATTTAAAATAACACTTTAGAAAATCAATTGAGTCTAATTTAATTTGTGGAACCTGAAAATATCTTTTAGTTGATTAATCTTTGAACTCCCATTAAACTAGACTTCGTTGGTGAGCATCTCAGCAAAATTATATCCAGACCAGATATCAACAGCAGTAGAGTCCGTCTTTGACCCAAGTAGAATTTCTAGTGCCTTATGAGCCCGATTCCCCACCAAGAAGCAAAAATAAATAAATAAATAAATCCCATCAACAACAACAAAAAATTTTATATAGACCTACTTGGCTTTGTTACGGTAAAGAGGCCACTCGGCTAGCGAAGACAAGTAATAGATTTCCAAAGTAAAGGTGCAGTACGTGGGTATCCTCTTCCAAACAGAGTACTGAAACATAAAATTGCATCACCAATCATTTATTATTATTATTATTATTATTTTTTATTTTGGGGGGGGGGGTGGGGGCTGTTACCACATTACCATTTTTCACACATAATAAATTCGTAAAACCTGTTGAACAGGGGGAAAAAATTTTGTGAGGGTAGGGGTGGACGGGGAGCCTTGTCTAACGTCCCGCTCGTTTCCACACTTGATGAGAAAGATCTAGAAGGCCAACATGAGGGAGGTCGTTTCGATGAACACTCTAGAACCCCTCAGGCCTAGAGACTTGTGGAATCTTGCGGAACTTTTTAGAACGTATTTTAGAATATTCTACTGTAAATATTTTGTAAGTAGGTTGTACAGAATTTTAGAAACATGACCATAGCTATTAGATCAAAACGATCTCACCGTCCATTTAAAGGAATGGAACTATAAATATGGGTCTTGGGGTCTCATTTGTAACCATCCAATCTCTCTCTAAGTGTAAAGCATACTACTATTCTCAAAGCTCTCTTGTATTCTACTTTAATGTTCTTGCTATCGTTCTTGTCGGTGTGCCAAGTTCTCAACAACATCTAGCATCTTTGGCTAACGAGAGGCTGACTTAGTGTTCATATCACAAGGGGCAGACGTGAGATGACAGTAAGGCCGCATGCGACTTGTGAGAAAACAACAAGTGCGTGACACTTGGCATGCCAAACAAAACCAAAAAATAAAATTAGAGTGTAAAATTATTTTGACCAAAATAAATAAAACTCGACTAATTCCATGTCTTACCAGATTCAAGATCTATAGAAATGCATCAATTCAGCATCTCAATGATAAGTGTAAATTTACACTTATCATTTGAAGTGAAAAACTAAATACAGGGGCAAGTTTTTTTTTTTTTTGAAAGAAACTACATGGGCAAGTTGAAAGTGTAAAAAGATAATTAATTTAGAGCTTCAATTAACATGCATCAATTCATTATTTAAGATATGAAAGAGATAGGATATAGGGAGATTCGGAAATGGTAGAAAAATGAACGGGTGTGTTTCTAGGAAACTGAGAGAATGTAGGTTTAAACATTAGACTCTTTCATTTTCTATATTTTATTTATTTATCATTAATGTATTATGTTTATTTCAAAATTTGGATAAGCAAAGGGCAAGAAGTAATTTAATGTGTTTCTAGGAAACTGGGAGAATGTAGGCTTAAACATTAGACTCTTTCATTTTCTATATTTTATTTATTTATTATTAATGTATTATGTTTATTTCAAAATTTGGATAAGCAAATGGCAAGAAGTAATTTAAGACCAGTTAAATCAAAATTAAAAAGGTAATATTGTAAATAGCGTCAATGGAATGATTTCAAAGCCATCCTACTTTTAATATACCAATAATAAATGACACTACATATGAAAAGATGGTATCAAGTTCTACCACATTTACTTGGGGGTAAGTAGGAGCGTCACAGGTTTTTAAAATCTACAATTTTCAGTATATGAGTGTTGTTACTGACCAACAGGTTTTTAGGATTCAAATTGAGATGAAGAACTCAATGACAGTAGTGAAGGCGCACTCAATATCTGATGTAGAAACTCCTACAAAAGCGAAATATGAAGTCAAGATAATGGAAATTAGTCATTAAAAAAATAAATAATAGTGATAAGTTTAAAGGTTGGTCTATATTAGGAGATGTTATGTTATGCATCCATTTTGACTTGAGCAAGTTGAATCAAAAGAACCAAAAAATTAGCATCTTGGTTTAGCGAAGGATACTCTAACAGAGAGGTTAACATCTAACACTCAGAAGACAAAACAAAAACAAAGAAAAGAACAGAGTCAGTTGGAGGACACTCACTTTAGCCAAATTAGGATCTAATCCTCGTCCGCTTGAATGAATCGTTTTGTATAGATTCGTGTCCTGTAACTCCAAAACAAGCCACAGGCGGTCCTTCAGAAACACTTGATCTAGCAGCCTTATCATCAAATCAGAAACAATTGAAATGTCATTATCTGATTACTTCAACTTTCAGCACCTCCAAAAGATTTTAATGTTAACGTTAATGACTCCAGGCTATGTAGCATAAGAAAAACAGAAATATGGTTAATGTTATTTCTGAAAATGGAAAACTTGAAAAACATTACATTAGGTTTGAGATTCTGAGGAAAATTGGTTTGACAATTTGTAGTGAGTTCGCATGTGACTTGAAGCATTGTTAGTTAATATGATTAAATTTCACTCTCCAAATAATCAAAACAGCATTTTTAAAATTCACACTCTTTTCTTTTGGGGTACTAAAAATCTATAGCTAACACATCGCTATTCAACGTCTACTGGTAATAATAATTTTCAAATAGCAAGGTAGCCACAATGAGACAAGTTTCAGGTCTGCTTTGCCAAGTTATAATTACACTCCAAAAAATCAGAAAAGCTCCAAAAATTACAAGCCAAGTTACCAATAGCGAGTATTAGAAAATGAAAAAACAAAAAAGCTTCAAAGATTGCTCAGTACCAAAATTCAAGTGCAATGATAGACTGAAATGGTTTTCATCAGTGATTTATCAATATTTTGCAGCTAAAATATCGTGTGAACCAATTTGTCAAAGATGAGTGCAATTTTAGCAATCCACCGAAAGATCTTCCAAAATTCCAATTATATGAACACGCCAACTCTTCTATTAACACTTGGATCGAGAAATAATTTAAAATTTTAAACAGCAATCTATACTAGCCAACTCTTCTATTAACACTTGGATTGAGAAATAATTTAAAATTTTAACAGCAATCTATACTATATGTGGAATTCTAGAAGGTGAATTATAATAACAAACTTCCTCTTGTTTCATCGTTACCGCCGACTTGATAATGCTATCCCCCATTTCGCCTTTTCCAAAGTGCCCCATCTATCATGTTAACCCGTCAGGGTAGTCAGGCTTCATTCCTGGAAATATAAAAATTATAACCATTAACTCAGAATATGGGATTCGAATAAGTGCTCCAGTGATTAGGTATTCACGTTCTAGGGCCGAGATCCTGGGTTCGAATCCCATCCTCACCACCCCGATTATCCCTCCCCTCCCCTCCCCTCACTCCCCTTGTATTAAAAAAAAAAAGAAAAAAGAAACTCTGAATATATTTTCATAGGCTAGACATGTTTTTCTAAAAATCAAAACGTTGTTACATGGCCAAAAAAAAAATGTATAATCAGAGAAAAATGGGAGGGGGGGCGCGGGGCATTGAAAGAATGCAGGATGCACGATAAATTCCAAAGCTACAACGGAATGTGGAAAATTACCACATAACTTTTCATGCGATCGATCAAGTCTATAAAGTTTAAGAATTGAACATCAAGTGGTGAAAAGTACAACTCCATAAATGTTTGATTCTCATCCTCCCAATACAATATATTTTAACTTGTGACTGATGTGAGTACTGATATAACAACTGTTTATTTATAACTGCACATTTCAAGTTTGCCTTTCAGTTAGATAATTGAAGTTTCTATCTTTAGATATTATTGTGATAAAGGTCCTGACCGTTAACTTTTCTCGCGTTTCATATGCATGAAAGTTGAGCAATTTACCGCCTTTCATTTGAGTAATTGGCACACAAAGTCTCTACCTTTAGATATTATTGTGATAAGGGTCCCTGACATTAATTTTGAGTAATCGACCAAATTGAACAACCTTTTAACCTTTCTTTTGGGTAACTACTGGCACACAAAGTTCATACTTTTAGATATTATTGTGATAAAGGACTCTATATTTATTTTTTCTTGCGTTTCATATGCATGAAACTTGAGCAGCATACTAATTTGACCAATTATTGGCTCTCATTTGGGTAGTTGGCACACAGAATTATTATCATTAGATATTACTGGGGATGCATAACGAGCCGGTTGGCCTCCGGCGGCCCGAGGCTCAGCCCATAAAAAGCCCAAGCCGAGCCGGCTCGTGGCTCGTTTAAGACAAGCCCAAGCCCGAGCCGAGCCGAGCCGAGCTCCAAAATCAGAGGCAAGCCCAAGCCGGGCCAGCTTGTTTGGCTCACTGGGCCAAATGGGCCGGCCTTGAATTACGGGCCCGCTCGTTAAGGATCGTGTCAAATTTAGATAGGAAAAAATTTTAAAAAAATGAGCCTGGTTAAAGCTCGGGCTGAGCGTAATTTTCACAGCCGAGCCGAGCCGGGCTTTGACTACGGTTTTTTAGGCTCAGTATCAAAAAAGCCCGAGCTGAGCCCAAGCCCAAATTTTGGCGATACCTAGATATTATTGTGATGAGGGTCCCAATCAGGGGCGGAGCTATAGGAGTGTATGGGTATGCACGTGCATAAGGACTTTTCCTAGAAATTTTTTTTCCCCAATTCACTTTTGTAAGGTTGGAATTTCATATGCCATTGTTGTAGGCTTGTAGCACAAAGGTGGACGAAGGCAAGAGAATATCTAGTGTTCCAAAAAACTTTTGTTCTATCTCCTTAAGCATTTATTGACTACTAGTCTAAATCATAAATGTATTCACACTATTATTCCTGTCACCACGCATCTATCTTCACTTCTTTCCTTATTTCTTGTCCCTTTTTATCGTCCTCTATTTTTTTTTACTTCTTCTTCTTTGGTTCCCTATTTCTTGTTCTTTTCTCTTGTCATTTCATTTTTTCTTTACTTTTTTTATTAGTATATTTTTCTGTTTACTAGATTTAAGAGTAAATTTGGTTGCAAAAAGATTTAAGAGTAAAGTCTTTTAAAATTTTTTTCCAAGTAATAGGTAATTTGAAAACATAGAACTAAAAATATGAAATTCATAGAAATTAAACAATCATTCTATAGGGATTTCATTATTAAAAAAATGTAATTCTCAAGCATTACTTTGAAAATATTTTTTTTACACTATTGATGGTAATGTAATACAATTTTACAAAAGTACAAGTCAAGTTAGATACAATTGTAATACTAATATACTAGATATATATAATATATTTTTTTTTTTTTGTGTAAACAATATACTAGAACTTTTTAATTAAAAAGTACTAGTTTTTATTTTATTATTTTTTTGGGGATTGGGAGGGGGGAGCTGTTATACATAAGATTTGTTTGGACAGTTTTGATTATTATAATTTGTGCATACTCAAGTTGTAAACTCTAGCTCCGTCACTGATTACAATATAAACATTTAACCCCAAGGATGAGTAACAACTAGAAAACCTAGACTTGCACGCACTTGGACTAGATTCCGACTAAAAAACGATCTGTGAAGAACTTATGTACATGGAGTAAACGTGCATGTTTGATTGGGCAATTGAACCCGATTAGTTAGTAGAACAGGCAGAGAGGCGAGAGTATGACTGAAGCGAGAGTAGGACAGAGATGATGTTGAAAAATGAAATCGACCGACCAAAACAGACATATAGTGAATAACGACAAATGGAATATCTTCCATTGTATATGACTAGATTCAATGATTTATACAAAACCATGCTCGAATTCCGATAAAAATAATTTGAATTTCGGATTCAACAATTGAATCGAAAACTAGCATACTCAGGAATTTTTCAAACATAATAGTTAAGTTCAAAGAAATCTGGGTTCAGCACTTATTTGCAGTTCGAGAGGCGGATAATTGGTCAGTGATCACCTGAGTCCTAGATAACCAGAGACGAATAATTGGAAATCACAGAGACAGAACCAGAAGCGAAATTGGAAAGTTGCAGGAAATGGAAATGGGCTAACTTATCGGTGTACTTGTAGGAGCCCACTAGGGGAGTATTTTAACCATTGGGCCTAAAGATTAGATAGATAACAAAGTAAAATGGCCTGAGCCCCGATTGTCAATGAAACATTTCCCATGTGCATTTTGTCTATGT
>CAVNYN010273548.1:0-13725 GCA_963692815.1 Nyctanthes arbor-tristis
GTTGTAGTGAGCAGTGTGTTTTCAATGATGGGATTCCCTTCGGATTTGATTTTATATCCTGCAATGGTACTTGGATTGATTTTCTCCATCATTTTGGCAAATGCCATAATTATATGCAACATTTCCATTGTCATCTCTGTGCTAGAGGATGTTTCGGGGCCACAAGCATTGCTGAGTTCGAGTTCATTAATTAAGGGGCAGACTCAAGTTGGAGATCGGAAGAGCACACGTCTGAGGATCGACCATTGGGTTGGCATTTGTAGAAGGTCTTTTTGAGCATCGGGTAAAGACACTAAGCTATGGAGATGGTTCTTCAAGAATATGGGAAGGTCCCCTTTTGGTAGTAATGTATTCGTTTGTTGGGCTTATTGACTCGATGATGAGCGCCGTTTTCTACTTCAGTTGCAAATCTTATCGTATGGAATCTGCCGAAGAGAGCCAGCCAGTTTTAGAAGCCTTGACCATGTCATCCGGATCAGCAGATGTTCAATAGCTTCATTATTGTTTATGGTTCCATTTGTAGTCTGTAAAGCTACTTCGGCTTGTTCAACAAAGAGAAGAAAAGCTCGGATCTATAATTTAATTTTGTTCTCCGGTACCGCTAATAAGGAAATATGTAAAGCTTCTCAAAGCTGGAATTAAAATCTTTGAGCTAAGGGTAGACTCTGTAGCTTCCTTTCATTGTTGAACATGTTGTCAATTATCATAAAGTACTTTAATGTTGCAAACCTAGAAACTCAAGAAGGGAAGCTTCTGAAAGCTTGATAATTGGATCATCCAGAAGTACACTTTCATTGTATTGTTTTTTGTCACTTGTAATCAATATAGATCGTTATTATTTTTAGCTTTTTTTCTTTTCTTGATCTTGATAGCCTATTTTTCTTTTCTTTTTTCTTTTTCTGCTTTTTTCGCGAAGTACAGGTCCTGAAAGTATGTAAGGATATAATATATATTTTTGGGTGGGCAGACTTCAATAATCACCTTGGCATAGTTAGAGAGAGTTCTAAGTAAGATGGAGTACATTTTAAATAAGGTAATCTGTGGTGTTTCAACTATGAATAGACATATCTGTAACTCCTTTTTCATTGATTTTTAGCTTTGCGTTTGCAGAACTGTGTTACATACTAGACCATTAATGTCTGTTTACTCTAATTGGAGTGCCTTTTTTTTTTTTTTGGTAATTAGTTTGTTGGGAAAATACATGCTGGCTGAAGAAGTATATGGTTTTTAGTTAATGAAGTGAAGGTAATGCCTTTAGTATACTGAAGAACGGTCCAGGAACAAGAGCTCAAGGTAATGCTTTTAGTATATTGGAAACAGGACGAATGCAGATGAATGATCCAGGAACGAGTTCAAAGATTTTCGCTCTTGTGAGAACATGGTATTAAATGTTGTGAAGAATTTTGGTATCAAGACCAAATTGCAGTCCGCCAACCTTTCACCTTCTCAGAGAAGGAATTAAGATCTGTGTGTAGGGTGAACTCTGTGCTTTCTTTCATTGTTAAACATGTTATCAATTATCATAAAGTACTTATTCTGTTGCAGACATGGAAACCGAAGAATGCAAGCTTCGGGAAGCTTGATAATTGGGTCATTCAGAACTATGCACTTTTCACATTTTTGTCTGGTTCGGTCACGGCTCCTCCAACCAATATTGATCACTATTACTTTTAGATTTTTCCCCCTCTTTTTGATGGCTTAGTTTTCTTCATTATTTACACAAGGTATGGGTTTTATAGGGCTATATATTTGGGTGATCAGATTGCAAAACTCAGCTAAATGGTGTTAATTCTAAGAGTAATGTTGTTTAACAAGGTAATCCATGGCATTAGAACCATGAATCAACATATGTATAACTCCTTTTCTCATTGGCTTATAGTTTTGTGTTCACGGAGCTGTGTTAACTGTTGGAGTGCTTTTCTCGGTGATTAATTTGTAGAAAAATTACCTACTGGTTGAAGAAATACACAGTGATTATTTTATGAAGTAAAGTTGACACTTTTAGTATGTTGGAGACACCAGATGCTTGAAATATCAAGTAACAATCAGGTAATATCCTAACCAAATAATTGCAAACGTTCACCAAGAAGTCATTGCATGTGTTTATCTGCTGCTACATGCTTGTGTTTTGCGTTAATTGGTATCATAGTTCACATTTATATGATGGAAGCATGGCCACTGCCACAGCCACTCCTCTGCTGCCGCTAAGACACCCGCAGTCCTTTTCCACAAAAATTTTAGCAGGTTTTTATCTTCATTTATATATTGAAATAATGATTGAAGAATGTGTGCATTAGTGAAGGTATTTGTGTAGTAATTTTATCCCATTAGATTAGATGTTATAGATCGGTATTCTATTGATAAAGTTTGATACTAGAGGTTTTGTGAGCTATAACAACTAATAAGAATGATAATGGACGCTTCAAAATAAATAATATTAATGATGATTAATAATGGTGTAATGCATAGTTCTTTCTAAAGTAAACTAGTTAAAAAATATAAACTGTCCTCTATTGATGGGTGTCAGTAGTAGGGTTCGCAAGTTGGCGTCCATGTATGTTGGAACCATAAAGTGCCAACCGAGTTAGAACGGAACTGAAGTAAATAAATCATGTTAAAATGCTTCATATATGTGTGTTTTCAAAATTTTGCTACCGTTACGAGTCTTGGTTCAAACCGGCGGCTTCAACTACGGTGGCATGTTGTGAGGCTTCAACTATGGTGGCATGTTGCGAGAATGTTGGCCATAGGCTTGTCACCCCTTTTGTGTGGCCTTTGTGATCGGCTAATTGTCCGTGAGTTGGGCCATTTTGTACTTCTTTGTTTTTTATGATATGATAGGCGTGTTGTGAGAATGTTAAGATGTGCTCTTCCGATCTTCCTTGATTGGCAAGAAATTGGGAATGGACTTGTGCAAAGAGGATGGTGTGCTACCAATCAAATTTTGCTGGATGGCCGGAAAATAGTAATCAGCAGCCGGCGGCGGTTCAATCAAGACTTTACCCAAAAAAATCACTGGTGGAGAATGCTTACAATTTCACTTTTCTGATTCACACCAAAGATCCAAAGGTATCCATTTGTGTTTCTGAATGTGGACAATAATTTTTTTTTACAAAGAGTCGACCTATATTGTTTGATTACATGAAGGAGGGGTGGTTAGACGTAGTCTGCCATATCCAGTGGAGTGAAATTGAAACAGATTGGTGAAGGAAGTTATGGGTTTGTTATTCTTTCATGTAGATGCATGTGGTGATATTTGTATTGATTTACCTCTTTTTTTTTTTTTTTTTAAATTTGTTTGCCCTTCTGAAGTTGTGTAATAATTTAATGCATGCAATCAAGTTTGCATGGCCAGAAAGATTGAAACAGGATAAATTTTTGATTTGAAGAAAATTGGAATGGATAATGAAAGGAGAAGGGGTATGTTTGTCATGAGATTGCTTATAGAAATCTGTGATTATTTATGCTACCGCAGAATTGTTTGGCATTATATATGAGTTTGTGATGAAATACAGTTGAATTTATTTATTTATTTGTTTTTTTGTGGAAATTTTATGGGTCTGTTTTTGATAGAATTATTGGGATATGAATAGACTTATCTGTATCTCTTTTTTCATTGACTTTTAGCTTTGTGTTTGCAGAACTGTGTTAAATATTAGAGCAGTAGTGATAGTTTGCTGTAATTGGAGTGCTCTTTTTGGTGATTAATTTTTTGGGAAAATATATGCTGGCTGAAGAAATGTATGGCGATTAGTTAGTGAAGTGAAGTTAATGCTTTTAGTATATTGGAAACAGGATGAATGCAGAAGAATGATCCTGGAACACGCACTCAACATAATGCTTGTTTTTGGGAACAGGACGAATGCAGATGAATGATCCAGGAACAAGATCTCAAAGATTCTGGCTCTTGCGAGAACATGGTATTTGAAAATGTTGTGAAGAGCTTTGATATCAAGACCTAAATGCAGTCCGCCAATCTTTCACCTTCTCAAAGACGGAATTAAAATCTGTGTTCAGGGTTCCCTTTCATTGTTAAATATGTTATCGTAAAGTACTTCTGTAGTTGCAGACAAAGAAACTGAAGAATGAAAGCTTCGGGAAGCTTGATAATTGGGTCGTTCAGAAGTATACGGTTGTTACATTTTCTTTTTCTTTTGGGGTGTAGTGGGGGCACCTCCAATCAATATAGATCACTATAATACTTTTAGATTTTTTCACTTCAGTTCTTGATGGCTTAGTTTTCTTCAATATTTGCACAAGGTATGGGTTCTGAAGGTTTATAAGGCTATATGTTTGGGTGATCAGATTTCAACAGTCAGCTAAGTGGAGTTAATTCTAAGAGGGAAAAAGTTATTTGCAGGGAAGCCTTTACAAAATCTTGTAGAAAATAGAATGATATTAGGAGTGTGATGGTGAATTACCCTATTTTGTAAAAGATTTTGTAGAAGCTTCCCTAGGAATAGTTAGCTTCTTATGAGATTATAGTTATGTTGTTTAACAAGGTAATCCATGGCATTTCACTCGCCAAAAAATGAATGAGTGTGTGTGTGTGTGTGAGAGAGAGAGAGAGAGAGAGAGAGATCCATGGCATTTCAACCATGAATCAATTGACATTTCTATAACTCTTTTTTCATTGGCTTTTAGTTTTGTGTTCACAGAGTTGTGTTAAATGTTGGACAAGTAATGATTGTTTGCTCCAATTGGAGTGCTTTTCTCGATGATTAATTTGTGGGAAAAGTACCTGCTGGTCGAAGAAATATACATGATTATTTTATGAAGTAAAATCGATGCTTTTAGTATGTTGGAGACACTGGTTGCTTGAAAGATCCAGTAACAATCAGGTAACATCATTACCATGTAAAGGGAAATTTTCACCAAGCAGCAAGCAGCCATTGCATGTGTTCGTCTTTTGCTACATTCTTGTGTTTTGCATTTATCGGTATCAGAGCTGACGTTTATATTATGGAAGCACGGGCATGGCCACGGCCACTTCTCTGCCGCCACTAAGAGAACTGTACAGTCATTCTCCAGAAAAATTTTAAAAGGTTTTTACAGTCATAAACGTTGAAATTGAAATACTGACTGGAGAAAGTATGCATCTGTGAAGTACTGTCTCATTTAAACCCCATTAGATGTTATATTTGTATTCTGTTGATCAAGTTTGAGACTGGAGACCTTGTGACCTGTAATGACTAATATTGATGTTGTAATGCATGGTTCTTTGTAAAATTGATGCAGGAATCTGGGTTTCAATCTCGTTCTTTTTAATTGTTTTGTTTTGCTGCCTATATGGTTATGTTCATCATTGGTGCATATGAAGACAAACAAAATTCAGTGTAATGGACACTTCCGAAATTCCGTAATGCTCCTATGTAATGTGCAAAGGTAAAGAGTGTGTTAACAAGAAATTATTTCAATCTCTAAGCTCGTCAAAATTGGAAACCTGGGTCACCTGTAGCTCAGAGTGAAGTTCTTTAGAAGCCCATGAAGAGTGAAATTCCAGGCCCGAGACCATATCCTTTCTACAGAAGTTCATCGAGACAAATTATAATAAGTTAAAGAATAATGAGTATTGCATCTCCAACTCCAAGCTGGCCAACGCTACCATAAATTCCTGGGAGAACACATAAAACTTCCTCATCAACAGCTATCAAAATGCCTAATCTAATAGCTTTTGCGCACCATTTCAACTTCAATGGTCTTCAGACCCACTAAAAGTTGCATAACTCATCCAGAGGTCACTATAGGTGTGATCCCAAGCTCCATAACAGTTCCCCTGTTTAAGGCAAGAATCGAACAATCAATTACAGTGCTTAGATTTTGATTTGATGTGATGTTTAAGTGATGTAATGTGTGAAAAAATAAAATAATACATGTTCTTGTTAAAAAAAAAAACTGTATATAAAAATTATACAAGCATGTAGTGGGTTGTGAGATTGTTTAGAGCATCTTCAATGTAAATGTGTAAGTCTTGGGGTGACAAGGGAGAAGATAAAATGTACAAGTTTCACTTTTCTCTCTCTTCTTTCTTACATTTTTCCCTCTTTATTTTCCATTTTCTCTTCACAATGTCTTAGACAATGTCTAGCCGTAGCAAATGTCAAACACATTGTGTAGAAAATATGAAAAATAAAGAAAGAAAAATGTAAGAAAGAAGAGAATGAAGAAAGAGCAATTTGAAACTTATATATTTTATGTGTATCTCCTCCACGTCACTCTAAGATTATATATTTGTATTAGAGATGCTCTTAGAAAAACATGGATGATCACCACGTTACAATTTTGGAAAAATAAAAGATATAATAAAATAAATAATCCTCTGCTAATTTTCTTTTTTCGTTTTTCCTCAAGTATTGAAATGGGCCACATTTTACAGCCCAATGTCTTAATTGGACCAATATCATTCAAAGTCCAAATAAATAGACGTGACTCTTCTTTTCCTTCAAAATTTTCCCAGTTCCACCGCGGCCATTCTCCGGAAGCACTCGGTACGGCCAGACGGCACTGCCACAAGTCGTCAACGTCGGCGCATCAACTTGAAACCCGAAGTTGTAGCACTTAAATCCCTCCATTGTTTCTGCTTTTCTGGTTAGTGATGGATTACATGTTTGCTAAGTACTAATTTTTAGTTGTTCCTTTTCGGGAAATTTCAAACTTTGGTTGCCGTATATACTCAGACATTCAATTCCTAGAATTTTCTTCTCTTGAAGATTAGTGGAATCAAAAAATTAGTGACCATCCAGCTCTCCTCTTGTTAGTTCCAACCAAATTTTGCAGATGGAGTTTTTCTATTTTGAGGGACTTAGATAAAGCAAGCGCATAATGCAGTACGGTTGAGTTAAAATGATGATAATCTGCTTTAGCGTCAATATGGATTACTTGCTGAAATTGTGGAAGTTTCTTAATCGTGTGCCTTCTACAGCAATAACTTGAAGCAGTGTCTAGGCTGGCAGAGCAGATTACCGGCTATTGATGAGGCATTCACGTACACAGAGAGAGAGAGAGAGAGAGAGAGAGAGAGATTTATTTCTGATTTGGTTTTGTAATTCATTTTTGTCATCTAACAGGGCTAATATGAATAGTGAGCAACAAGAGAAAATAGAGAGGTTTGAAGAATTTATTGACAAGCGCTTGAAACCTGACCTAGTTCATGCCATCGCTGAGCGGTATTTCTCCTTACTATTAATTTAGTTATTTCTTCTTGTTTATGTTCGGTTCTGTGAGTTATTGCATAATTGGCTGAGCTTGCAAAAGGTCAGTTTGTTGTGTGCGAACTGCGAATTAAAATCGTAATAGTTTATATATAGAGCTTTTCTTATCATGTTACATTCATCGAAGAGAATTGCAGGGCTATAGGTTTTTCTATATTTTTATGTTACTGTGAGTTTTAATTATTTTAAAATTTATTTATTATAGGAGTAATTTATTATTTATTTATTTTTGGTTCTTGTGGGGTTCGGTTTTGGTTGTGTGGGGTGGAGTTGTTATCAGGAATGCTGTACTATTGCCTGACTGATTTAATTGACAATAAAATTTTTAATCAGCTTCACCTCATCCTTTTATTTTGCAGGGACAAGGTTTTTGAACAACAAAAGATTTTGTATCCTTTTGACTCTCTGGTTGTGTCATGTATGTAGTTTACAAAGTTTTTCTTTTCAAAGTGTTGTTAGATAAATAAATTCAATGCAGTATGTTGCAATACCAAATTACAATTGTCACTGGATTATGGTGCAGAAATTCCTTGAGCAGGAACATGTTTGACCTTATATTTTTTACTCTTTTACTCTATTCCTATTGCTTTGCTCAACATGTGTTCTTATAGCTCCAATTTGAGAAGGAACATTGAGAATCTGGAAAAGCATAGCGTAACTAGTCTGAGGACAATGGTCAACCTTGGTTCTGAAGTCTTCCTCCAAGCTAATGTGTATGTCTCTATACAGTATTTTTAAGTTTTTGTGGTGGCTTGTGCTACGGTACTTCTTTAGTGCAATAACCATCGAATGTTTTGCCTTTTCTTTTCCACCTTGAATTTATGTTGAAGGCTTCTTCATATGTGAGAACTGAAGATCCAATTTATGGTTGTAAACTTGCAATAGTGTAGTCTATATTCTCCTTCCTTGTTTATATTGAATCTAAATACTGCTGTGATTATCTATCCATTAACGCAGCTCTATTATGATGCTTATTCTTACCATGACTGCTGGGGCATTTCATGCCATATCTTGGCTTTACTTGCTTTAAAACTTGAGTTGGTAGAAGTTAGATCCTCTGTACATAAACGTCACTTTGGACTTAAATTGCTTGTTTTTGCAGAGCCAGATACTAGGCACATATTTGTTGATATTGGACTTGGATTTCATGTGGAGTTTACCTGGTCTGAAGCTCTAGAGTTCATATCCACAAAAGAAGAAAATTTAGCTAGGTATTGTCTCCTCTAGACCTTTAACTTTACATATGGAGTTCCACAGCTTCAATTCGTTATTTGTGACTTTATGAACAAGCAGTAAATTGGAAGGGAAGCCTCAAAAAGTATAATCTTAGCGTAAATTGTAGTTCTCATTTGGCTTGAGGTAATTGGTTTTCCTAAGGTGCCTAGCTTCAATGAATACCACGGGTTTTATGCTTCAGAAGAATATGCAGCTGATCCTTTTGGCAGAGAACGAAACAAACATTACAATTACATCAACAAAGAATTTGGGCTTGCAAGATTGATGGTGAGGAGTAGTCAATGATATGTAAGAGTGCTGCTTGATAAATGTCACAAAAAATCAACCAACGTGTAGGATGGTTTGAAGTCATTACCTATGAACCTTACTAGGATCTACCTGTTGTCATTCTTTTTTCTCATCCTTCCTCTTCTTTGATGCATTGGTATCTAGAATGTCCTTGATGTGAACACAGTACATAAGCCGGCTACTGGTTTTTGTCACGTGATCAATAAATATGTGCATTCTTTTGCAGGAAAATAGAGGAGTATACCCGGCTAATTGCATCTATCAAAGCACAGATTAAGATTGTATGTCTTTTATTACCTAGATTCAAGTTTCAATTTTCTTACTATATTCCTCACCTATAGTAACATCTTGAACTTAGATATTACCTAATCAAGATCCCATAAGAAAAATTTTAAGTTTTTGATGGTGAAGAAACTTATTTATTTATATTTACGTCTTAAGCATACATGAAAAAATTCCAGCTATATTCATTTTTCATTAAAAAGCATGTAACCTCAAATTTTCTTAAGATGGGTAGTGGTGACACTTGAATCTAGGATGGATGCCTTCTTTGATTACCATGTTAAATAAAGCTTTAGGTGTTGATTAAGAAAATCAGCACTTACTGAAATTGACTCGGATGCGGTAATTGTAAATTCTGACCTTGAAGCACAAGATGATTCTTGGCTTTGACAATAAATTCATTTGTGGTATGCAGGTTCATGAAGGAATAAGAGAACTATTGCAGCTACCAGTCAGTGAGCTCTAATTATATCGGGTGGGTTATTCTAAAGCACCCTGGGGGCTTTCAAAATTGTCCCGGACAAAGTACAGTGCCCAGAAATTTACTAAACATGTAGACTTGTTTGATTAATCGAGGATGCATTCAAAAAATAACTGTACAGTCTGCGATGGGTGAATCAGTATTTTGCAACCAACCTACATTATTAATGGTTCATATCCTAGCAGGTGGAGAGCAATAAAGAGTCCTAGAAAGGGTTATGTTGTTGTAAAAGCAAAATCTAGCAACAAGTTTTGATGCATGTTGGAAGTTTAACAGTCAAACATCAGTGACTTAAAATACCAAATGGTATTAGTTGTTTTATAACATTTCTGTTTTAAAAAGCACGCTCAAGTTCATCCGGTTCATGGTAATCTTGTGCATAAAATTTTGATGGCAGCAGAATTTGATGCTAATGTTCAATTGCTCTCTGCTGGAGATGCAGTCACTTAAAAGCACCAACTACCAGCTGCTTTTTTAGTGGAGACGTTGATATTCTGCCAAACTTCAACTTGAGGATGCACTTTAATTTGCAATTACTGTCATCGGCCATCTTCCTTTGAAGACTCTTCGTTTGTCTGTCAGTCTTCACAATGCCTTTTCACATCTTGTTCGTTGTCATGTATTCGCCATGTTTTTATTATACATTGTCGTGTTTAGGTGTATCTTTGAGAAATGGTAAGTCGATGATTGTACCTTTCTCCGCTCTAAGGGGCCCACTTGCAAAGGAGGCCCCTCTTTAGTGAATTGGCCTTCTACAGCTTCAAGGCCGTTACTTGGTGAGGCAGTTGTTATCAGAGCATCAACAATAGAGATGTTAAATCAAGTTTTAGTGATGTGTTAGTTAACAACTAATATATATATATATAATGGAAGTGTTGAGAAAATTGATAGCTAATTTTAAAGTGTGTACGTGTCATTTAACAATCACTTATTGATATAGTGGGTTTGACAACAAATAGTAGATGGTCATAAACTTATATATCAGTTATTGTTATTCTGTCACAATTTAATGCTGTGATGGTCTTGTACCCGATCAAATTCACCTTTGATATTATCGAAGTAGGTTCAAGGAAGAAATAAATACTTTTCCCATTGAAAAAGTCTCCATGATTAATGAATACTTTTGCCATTTGAAGTCTCCATGATTGACATTGACTTTTCGGTAGTCTTATCCGTATAAATAATTTGCATTCTCCTCCTCTCTGATCATCTGCATCCATCCATGACAACTCCGTCCGGCATCCCAAACTTCTCCGGAGTTATCTCCAAAACCAAGCTCATAATCACCGCCAACTCGACTAACTTCCTCTCCCTTTCAATACTCTTCCTTCTCCCCATGTCTTTTGCCTTCATCCTCTTTCCATTGCTCTTAACCACCCTGTTTCAACTCGACTCCGTCACTACTGCCTACCACCAATTTCTTTCACACTTCTCCTTCACCGTTCCCAACCCGGTAACCCACCCGCTCCAAAAATCCCACCTCCTCATCATCGTTCTTTACATTGTCTTCGTTTTCCTTTTCTCCGTTTTGGCCACAGCCTCAATCACCTACAGCACCTTCCATGGATTCTACCGTAGACCTGTGAATTATATTACCTCCGTGAAATCAATCTTGTTCTCCTTTTTCCCTCTTCTTGTGACTGCCAGCGCTTCTCATTACACATTAACTTCAATTTCACTTACTTTCACTATTTTCTCTGTATTGATGTTCCAAGATTATCTAGCTTACTCCGATTATTACTTGTTGGTTTTCGTCATTTGTACGGCGATTTTGATTCTGGCAGTGACAGTTTACTCGCAAGTTGAGTGGTCATTGGCCTACGCCGTGGCGGTGGTTGAATCCAAGTGGGGCTTCGCAGCCCTACACCGGAGTCGTTACTTGATCAAGGGAGCGAAATGGACCGCTCTATCAATCATGTTGCGTTATGGGATCCTAATGGCGATGTTAGTATTCCCGTGTTGGTATTGGATTCTAAAATTAGACCTTAGTGTCATTTCATGGAGTTGGGGATACATTCCTAATATAGTTTTATGCTTGGTTGCTACTACGATGGTGCTGCTTTATTACGTGTCGTCTTGTACAGTATTGTATCTTCATTGTATAGCTTTACATGGGGAATCAGTAGTCGAGATTGTAGACGCATCTAGGGTGGATTTATGCTTGCCGATCGACAATGTAGAAGTACCCTTGGGTTCTAGCCCATTGGCACAATTTCAAAGTTAGTTGAAGAAGCTTATTATGAGCCTCTTGAAATGCTATAATGTTGTATAACAATTTCAATATGTCAATGTGTATACTGTACATGACACGTACGAATTCTCTACTGTGTCGTGTTTGGTATTCTTTACTAATTTATCTGAAATGGTCAATATTTGGAATATATTATGAAATTAAAAAAAAAAAAAAAAACGAAAGACTATATCAAGTCTTTTGAATTATTGACCTTCAGGTTCAACATGAGATTTACTTCAACTGTATTAATACTTGTATAATACAGATTAGAAGATATTGCAGCTAACTTCTCTATCACACATGTACTCTATATTATCCTCAATTGGAATCTTAACATGATACACATTCCTACATATATCTTAAAGCTTAGTAAGTTTCTCTTTAATTTGGTGGAGAATAAGGTTTTACTACCAGTTAATAATAAAACTCGTGTCTCCATATAATCTAACAATAGCTGGTCTTCTAGAGCTTTTAATAAGATTTACATAAACTAATATTGTATTGATATTAGACTTTCCCATAATTAAATTTGTAAAATAATTTTTTTTTCTTTTGAGAAGGGTATTCGTTGCACTATTATCCATTAAGCAAATATTTAGAACATCTCCAATGCCATGGTCTTTCATCATGGTTCATTTGAGAGAGAGAGAGAGATAGAAACAAAAAAATTAATTGGTTCCACATGTTTTCTTTTTTTTTTTAATCACTTTTTTCTCATTTTCACTATTTTTTTCTCCAGTTTTCCTTTCTTGTATCACGTGTAAGGCCTAAAAAAACATCTTCATATCTACATTCTCTACTAAGAGCATCTCAATAGTCATGAAATAAATTGACAATTGTAAAAAAAAGTGTATATTTGGTACATTAAATGCTTGACATTGTCATGGAGAATGTCAATGACATTCTCCATGACAATCTCAAACATTAATTTATCCAATCAAAAAATTTTTCTCACTTTATTTTTTAAAAATATCTAATCATAACTTGCCAGATATACAATGTTGACATTATTGCATTGGAGGATTTTTTGAATGAAATGTCAATATTCTTTGACATATATACACCTAAGACATTTCACATAGACTTTGCATTGGAGATGCTCTAATATTTTATCATTATTTTTGAATTTATATATATCTCTCTCCTCTCTTTTCCCTCTCATCCACTTTCCCTCTCTTTTTTTCTACATCTCTTTCCACACACATTTAATTAAAATAATCATCTTCTCTCCATCTCTCTCATCTACACCATCCAAAACCCAAGACCGTGGAGATGCTTGTAACGTAAAACATTGAGTATATGTTCATTAAGTTAACATACTGAGTATAAAATAAAACGTACACACTAAATAAAACATAAGCGTAAATGGTCATGCCTACTATAGAATTTTTGCTATTAGATTATGCTTTCATTAATCTTTTATCAAGAGTTATATCTCATCACTGAGAGGATGTTACCATCAACGTGTTCAAAGAAATCTGTGGTATCAAGATATGTCATTATTGAAGGGTCAAAATTAGAGTATTTCCCTTGATCTATAAAATTTACTTCCACGTTATTTCCCTTGACCTTATGGAACGATTGATATAATTCTCACACAGTGTTTGGTAGTACGACATGTACGTGATCAATGTAATTTTATACCACACTTGTAGGCTGTAGCATATAGATTCTAGTGTGCAGTGATTTGTCCTTGCAAAAGCACTAAGTTCAAACAATATATTAATCTCTATTATTCTAAGGCTTACAAATTTTGAAGAACAACAAAAATGATATGAATAAAAATAGTGTATTCTTCTCCTCCTTTAAAGCCAAGCAATGGTGGAACCGATGTTTGATCTAGGCTCAGATATAGCCAAGCCACAACCAAAGCAACTCCTATATCAATCCGGACTAATAAGTCGAGCAAAATTAACTCAAAGAGATCGAACACCCTTCACCGGATGAAATTGGTTCACCAAGAAACCAGAAGGAACACAGCTTTCACAAGGAAA
>CAVNYN010273551.1:0-30584 GCA_963692815.1 Nyctanthes arbor-tristis
CTTTCTTCCTATCGGCATGCCACCGCATTTTCTTCGCATCCGTTGCATTCGTAAACAAGGGTTTGAATCTAGGTACTACAGGCAAATACCATAACTCTTTTGCCGGAGGGCCTTTCTTATCCTTACTTTTATCATTGCTGTCCATTCTCTTATACTGCGATGCCCAACACTTTGGACACACATACAAGTCCTTGTACTCATGCAAGTACAAGACACAATCATTTGGACATGCATGTATCCTCTCAATCTCTATACCTAATTGGCACAACAATTTTTTTGCCCTGTTGGTTAAACTTGGAAGCTCGTTATCCTCAGAAAGTATGTTTCTCTTAGAAGTTTCAATAACCCCATAAAACTCTTGTCACTCTACTCGTTCCTTGCATTCAAGTTATACAATTCGAACACATAAGAAAACTTTATGAGCTTATTATATCTTGAAAACAAAGGCTTTTCGGAATCGATAAACAAGCCGTCAAAAATATGCGGAGCCACAATGAAATCATCTTGTATATCATGTATCATTTCATCCATCCGATCACTCTAGAAAACATTATCTTCTCTGGCTACATTTATCTCACACTCTTGTTTACCATGTTCTCCTCCTGAATACCATCATTGTCACCAGTGCTCCTCCTAGGAAGTAAATCCTCACCATGCCAAAACCACCGTGTATAACCTTCGTTAAAATCACGCCTAATAAAATGGTACTTCACTTCCATATAGCTACTATACTTTTTCAAATTCTTGTAATCACGGTAGGGACAAGCCATCAATTCTTCCCATTTCCTTTTTCGATTATCATCGGAAAATTTTACAAACTCTTCAACCTCATTCAAATATTCTAGTATGGTACGTCTCCCATACATCCAACTCCGATCCATGTCTCATGACCTATATCAAGATATTCAAAAAAAGAATTACTTATGTTTAAGGGGTAACCTTTTCCTTACTTTTCAAAAGATTGTTACATTATTTGATTTCCTTAATTTATTTGACCAATGATAGATCGGAAGAGCACACGTCTATTCATTCTCATCACACACTTAATCAAATTTCTTTTCATTATTTCATTATTATAAAAATTTATTTATTCATCAATACTTGTTAATTACATATATTCATTTGCATCACAAATTTAATCAAAGAATCTTTACATTATTCGATTTTATTTAATTTATTTCCATCAATACTTTATAATTACTCGGCCTATTTGTAATATTGAAATTTAATCAAAGAACTATTACATAGTATTTACGTTCCTTAAAGTACTTTGCCATGACACCATCTTTTTACACTCCTCTATTGACATCACAAATTTAATCAAATAATTTTTAGATTATTTGATTTTTTTCCTTTATTTAAAATTTGACACTTATTAATTATTTACCTTTTTGCATTACAATTTTAGTTCGAAGCAATAATATTAATCTATGTATAAAATACTACAATAGTGTGGAAAACTTTCAACATAACATTTGTAAGGCATTTCATCAAATATGTAGAGTGCCAGATTTCTCCAACCTATGAAATGAATAAATTTCATTCTTCCTATCTCAAATTTCATCAATTTCTACATAAATCATGTGTACCCATAACAATGTAAGCATATATTTAACGAAGAAGCCCAAGAAATTTCAGATTTCTAACAACTAAACAAAACAACTCATCTTTACCAAATTTAACACAAGCTCTAAAATCATAATATTCTAAATTCTAAACAAAAAATCTCAACAAAGAATCAAACCGACATTCTCAACACAAACTAGCCAACAAATGGAGAATAATTACCTTCAAACAATTTGAAGAAGTGGAGAAAAAATAATCTTGCTATTCATCAGCCGTTCCTACCGTCCCCGCCTCTTGGATGGAAGGTCATCAGATTTAGAGTTGAAATAGGGATAGATGTTTCTTATGGATCGAAATGTGGATAGATGTTTAGATGTCAAAATGAGGATTTGAAATTTTTTGAGTTATATAAAGGATACGGGCGTCGGCGCGTAACCGACGCCTATTTCCACTATACACACCAGTTCTCTAAAGAATAGGTGTCGGTTGCCACATGACAATTGACGCCTATAACATTGTTGAGTAATACACGTCGGTTTCTAAGATGAACCGACGTGCAGAGTTATACTTTAAATTACAAAATTGCCAATGTCTTTTGATTACGCGTCGCTTTTTCGACAAACTGATGTGCATTCCCATTTTTTTTTTTTTAAATTTGTAGTAGTGGTTCTCTCTGTCTGTTTATTTAAAATTCAAATTCTAGGGTTCTTGTTGAGGAGAGAATTCACTAACTTAGTGGTGTGATTGAAATTGGTTCTTCTATTTGGGTGTAGGGTGTTACTCTTCCTAGTGTTCTTTGTAGAAGAGTTTGAATTTGAGCCAAGTTTTTTCAAGATATGTGTAACAAATTGGTATCAGAGCTTGGTTAGAGCTCTTCCGATCTCAAGAAACTTGAAGATTGGAGTTGAAAATCAAATCTGGTTCAAGAAAAATTCAAAGGAATAACATTTCCCGAATCTTTTCTCCCATTTTCTGGCCGATCCAAAGGGAGTTAGTGAAAACCAAGACCACCATTCAACACCTGGTGATGAGGCATTTTTGATCGGCTGGTGCGTGGGACCTGATGGTGACCAGAGTGGTAGCGCGTACACGAAATGAGCTGGCAGACGACCTCCACTGTCAGTGAGTGTGAGGGAGTGTACAACACTTTTTGATGACTGAACTTGTTACAGATTCTTCATCTCAATGAGAAGAGTCCAACGGTTATCTTCGCATTCATAATCAGAGCTGTGTACAGAAAAAAAGAGTTTGTTGAAGTTGACTGCGTGTTTTTTTAGTGAGATACTAATCACCAACCAAAAATCTGATCAGTTCAGAGCTTTATCAACGTGTTTTACAGACCATATTGACTGGTCCGCTCGGTATCGTGTTCTTCGACCCTATTTTACCTTGTGCGAATAGTTTAGATATTATCTTTGTGATATTTGATGCTCATTGTTGATCCTTGATTTGATAGTTGTGGTGAATATTTGAATTAGTTGCTGAATTTGTGTGCAATTGGTGAGGAACTACTTTGTTGGACCCTATTTTGTTTCACTGCTACTTAGCGTAGTGTCCTTTGTGATACTTGTGTGACTTTGTGCACTTTTTTGGTTGATTTGTGTCCTAAAAATGGCACCACACAATTTTGAATTGGCTATTTTCAATGGAAAACTGACTTTTCAATTTGCCAAAAAAATGAAGGGAATTCTTATTCAATAAAACATTTCAAAAGCAATCACTGATAGTTTTCTCGCAACTTTAACCAAAGAAGAAAAAGATGAAATTGATGAGCTTGCTTACTCTTCTATTATTTTATACTTGTCTGTTGCATTTTGAGAAAAGTTGGAAAGCTTAAATCTTCTAAAGAATTTTGGGAAAAATTGGAAGAGCTCTATATGTCCAAATCTACCTCTAACAAACTCTACTTGCTTGAAAGATTTTCTAGCTTCAAAATGGATCCTTCAAAGAATTTTGATGACAATATTGATGTCCTCAACAAATTTATTCAAGATATTTTTAGTTGTGGTGAAAATAAGCTATGATTTTACTTAACGCTATTCCCGAGAGTTACTGAGAGGTCAAGAATACGATTAAGTATGGGCGGGAGACATTAATACTTGAGATTGTTATAGAGTCTCTTAGAACTAAAGAGATAGAAGTAAAAGCTAAGAAACTTAACAAGAGAGGTGTTAAGGTCCACATCTTGAGGGGTAGAACACATAATAGACAAGAGGGCTATCAAGATGGTGAGTCAAGCGGTAATGGGGATAAAAGAAGGGAAATCAGAATACTAGATCTAAGTCTAGGTCTAAGAGTAAGAAATGTTATAGTTGTGGTAAGCCGGGGCATTTCATTAAAGTTTGCACGGTTAAAAAGAGCAAACAAAAGGGGAAAGGGGAAGTAGATGAGGTGGATGTGTTATCTTCTGTTGATTCTAACCCGGGTGATGTTTATGTGGTTACTAATTATGTTGACATTGTTTCTGCACCTGAATTGAATATGTCTGCCAATTCCAATTTGCATGAGTGGGTACTTTACTCTAATGCATCTTTTCATATTACTTCACATAGAGATTAGTTTGAAAATTTGTACCCATCTGATGATGGTCAAGTTGTTCTTTGTAATAAGACTGCTTATACTATTATTGGGATTGGTGATGTTGTTGTGAAGTTTAACACAACCTATGTGTATACTTTGAAAGGAGTTAGATACATCCCAGAAATGTTTAGAAATTTAGTTTCAGTTGGTCAATTGAGGTAATGATAGGTATGAATCCTTCTTGTTAATATAAAGGGACTTAAATTTCTTAATGAAAAGGGTGCATTTGGTAAAGATTGTGTCTGATTTGTCATTTTGTGATCATTATGTGCTTGGCAAATTTCATAGACTACCATTTTCCTCAAGTGTTCACAAAAATAAAAGAATCCTTGAATATGTGCATTCGGATTTGTGGGGTCTATCATCACATCCTACTGCGAGTGGGAATAGGTATTTCTTGTCTATCACTGATGATTTTTCAAAAAGAGTATGGGTTTTTTTTTATAAAAGATAAAATTGAGACTTTTAAAAAATTTTGAAAATTGGAAAAGACGAGTTGAAAACCAAACTAAGAAAAAGATTAAATTCTTGAGAACTAATAATGGACCTGAGTCTTGTCACATTGAATTTGATACATGTGTAAAGCAAGTAGTATAACTAGGCACAAGATCGTTCCCTACACCCGTCAATAAAATGGTATAGTGGAAAGGATGAATTGGACTCTTCTTGATAAGATTAGATATTTGATGTTGAGTCTCGGTGTGCTAAAATCATTTTGGGGTGATGCTGTGATGACTGCTTGTTATTTGATTAATATTACTACATCTGTTGCATTAAATGGTGATACTCCTCATTGAAAATGGTTTAGTAAGCTTGTTGATTATTCTATATTTTGTACCTTTGGTTGTGCTGTATTTTCTCATCAAAATGAAGGGAAATTGGAACCCTGGGGTAGAAAGTGTGTTTTTCTTGGCTACCGTGAGAAAGTTAAGGGGTATAGATTGTGGGATAGAAGCCAAAAGGGGGTGAAAATCATTGTGAGTCAAGATGTCACATTTAATGAGAGTGAGATGCTTTCTTTAAGGAAAGATTCCAACTTTTTGAGTGAGGTTGAGCAATGAGAAGAGAAGAATCAATTTAATGTAGAGTTGGGAACCACAAGTACACATGTCCCTATTAACTCTAGTGAGATAGAGAGTCAAACTCAACAAAATGAGATTGGGAATGAGGTGGAGAATGGGATAGAGAATGATGAGGAAGAAGTAGTGATAGAAGAACACCCTAGTGAGGAAGATCCACTCGAGAATTATCAATTAGCCAGAGATAGAGAAAGAAAAAACACAAGGGAGCCTAGGAGATATGAATTTGTTTCTGAGATAGCCTTTGCACATGCTAGCTATGAAGAGCTACTTGATAGAGAGCCAAAGACCTTTGAAGAGGCGATGAAGAGTGAACAAACCGAAGAGTAGTTGAAGGCAATGAGTGAGAAAATGGATTCTTTGACTAAGAATCAAACTTAGGAATTTGTACGATGTCTTCCGATCTCAAATCAATTGTTGATTGCAAATGGGTTTTTAAGGTCAAGGAAAGTACTAATGCAAAAGATCCTTTAATATTCAAGGCGAGGTTGGTAGCAAAAGATCCTTTAATATTCAAGGCGAGGTTGGTAGCCAAGGGGTACACACAAAAGCAAGGGGTTGACTTTAATGATTTTTTTCTCCGATAGTCAAATACACTACCATTCGTTCCATGCTTGCATTAGTTGCACACTTTGATTGGGAAGTTGAACAACTCGATGTCAAGACCGCTTTCTTGCATGGTTAACTTGATGGACAAATTTTCATGAATCAACCTAAGGGTTTTAAAGACAAATTAAAACCAGATCATGTGTGTTTTCTTAAAAGATCTTTGTATGGTTTGAAACAATATCCAAGACAATGATATAAAAGATTTGATTCTTTTGTGATTTCCATTGGTCTTTCAAGAAGCAAGTTTGATCATTGCTTGTATTTTCAACATGGTGATGCTAAGAATGATTGTGTGTTCTTGTTTAATTATGTTGATAACATGCTCTGGATTGGTTCATCTTCTACATGAAGCAAGATAAAAACAACCTTGAGTGGTAAATTTGACATGAAGACCTAGGTAAAGTAAAGAGAATTCTAGGCATGGAAATTGAAAGGGATAGGTCAAATTCTTTGTTTTTTCTGCATCAATCTCCTTACATTTTGAAGATATTGAAAATGTTTGGCATGCTGGATTTTAAACTGGTTACATTGCCTTTAGCTAACCAGTTAGTGTTGTCTAAAGAAGAGGCTACATGCAATTATGAAAAGGTTGAGTAAATGAGTAAGATTCCATGCTCAAATGTGATCGGTTCCATTATGTATCTAATGGTGTGTACTAGACCGGATTTAGCCCATGCGGTAAGTATTCTTAGTAGGTTCATGTCTAATCTGGGTCCTAGTCATTGGGAAGCTTTGAGTGGCTTCTTAGATATTTGAAGGGGACTAATAATGTAGGTCTTATATTTGGTCATTGTAAAGATGATGTGAAATTGAAGGTATTTGTTGATGCCCCAGGTTCTGCGTGCCTGAGAAGTCATTAAATTTTCTTCTTATCTTTTAAATAAAATAAATCAAAATGAATCAAGAGTAGATAACAAGCGGAAAATATATTGATTCAAAAGTGATAATTTCAAAGATAATTTGTCAATGGTAATCAACTGCTTCACATGACATCAAAAGTTTTCAGATCGGACTTAAACAAAGTTCAAGTCATTCAAAATAAAGCTAATTAAATTTATTTTGAAGGCCACCATTGCTCAAGGCGTCTCCTCTGACTCCAAATCTGTAAAATATTAATTTTAAAAGGGATGAGTATTTTATAGAAACACTCAGTAGACTCAGCGCAATATTAGCCAATTTATACTACAAACATACATATAAAATGCAATTCACATATCTCATAAGTCTCTACTCGAAAACAAGTATCATATGATAAATGTAGGTTTTCGACTCTCGTCTCATACCCTAAAGCATATATAATACTAGCGCGCATAGTAACAACATAGCATGCATGTAAAATCTGTGCATAGCAGTAAAACATTTGCAAAAGTCTTTTCTCGCCTCGTCTCAAGTATAAAGCAATTAAGCTCATGCAAATAACATATAAGAACATAAGTCACATATCCATATGCAATTCATGGAACAACCAATTAATATTAGCGCTATTTTTGAGAAAATATCTTTAGGAAAGAGTCTACCTCAAAATTCCACTGAGTCGAGCTAATGGGCGGGCTTACTCACTTTATTCTTCACTCCACGTCTATAAAGAATATAAAATCCAAATTAGGATTTTTAGTGAAATGGGATATTTATAAAAGGAAATTATTCTGAAAACTAAGTTATAATAAAATGATTATATGGAATGCTTAAGGGTGTAGTGCCTAACGTGATTAATACCCATAAGTTAAGGAAAACTAGAAAATCAAGAATTAACCAAAATTTAGGTATAAAGCTAAATGAATTTATTTAAACTAATTTAGAAATCCTTAAAATTCAATAAATCCAAAAAAATCTAAATTTAAATAGCTAAAGTCATTAAATCTCATATTTAATGAAAATAGGAAGTAAGTATAAACTAGCTTAAGTGTTCAAATAAATAAAGTCTAAACATAATTTAAAATTAAAATCTTATAAACTTTCAAAACTAATTTGGAAAAATCCCCAAAAAAAGAGACTAAAATAATTGAAAATAAAAGTTTATAGGCTAAAATAAACAAAACGCAAGTTTCTGGGTCCATACGAAAGGGATCGAAAGTTTGAGGGCCAAAAGTAACCAAATTAAAAGTTTTATGCTCATTTAAACAAAACAGGGCTGAAATTTAAACATCAGATAATATATAAAATTACTCCCTACACCCCCTTGTTCATTCGACCGAACAAAGAGCTGTGAGAGGGAGGAGGTCGCTGGATTTTTGTTGCCTGCCACCAGTGCGACGCCCTTATTTTGTTCGCAAGCACAGCGGAGAGGGCAAAACCCAGCCGAATATGGTTAGGGATTTACCCATTGATTCTAAAATAAACCCAAAAATTTCAGCATAATAATAAAGGTAAAGTTTGGGGTATGTTCTTAGTCGTGAAAGGGGAATCATGAAGTTTTGTGGTGTAAAAATGTGGTTGTGTTGTGAGGGCAGTGGCAGTCTGCGGTAGCCGAGGTGGTGTACGGTGGTGATGGTGGTGGTGCACAGTGGTTAAGGCTATACAAAAATGGTGTTCCCCCTTTCTTCTTGCTACTGCTTGTAGATGTGTACATCAATGTAAGAGAATGTTGGGAAATTTCTGGTTGTGTATTGAGGCAGTGTGTATGTATGAGTACAATATGAAATGTAGGAAGGACCTTTTCTTGTTGAAAGAGGCAGTGTGTGTGTAGGTGTATTGTTGAATATATGAAAAGAAATTGAAGTGAAAAAAAATGGTGGTGAATGATAGTGTATGCTTGTAGAAAATTTCAAAGAAAATGGGAGAGAAGAGGAAGACGTTTGACAGAGGAAGAGGACCTTAGTGGCTGTTGCTATGTTGGCTGAGAATGGAGTGGGCTGGGAAATTATATATATTCATTGTTTTGGTAATAGGGTTGCATAGGGATGGAGGTTTGAATGAGGGTTACCATTTGGGGAAAAATTTTGATTTGCTTGTGTTTAAACATAACAATTTGGATTGAGGACTAATGAATTGAATTAAGATACCAAGTACTCAAACTTGTAGAATTTGGCTAATGAATAAAAGAAAGTTGTAAAATGTTAATTATGTTTAATTTATTTAAATGGTTAAATAAATGGAAAGTAACTAAATAAATAATTTGATGAACTCTTCATTAAGATAAATATTTATTATGTATAATTAAATTAAGTTAAAGAATTAAATTTGAGGGAATTGGTGCGACACTACTTAAAAATTTGAAATTGTAAAATTTATAGTCTTAAAATTTTCGGTCGCTACAATAAGGATGGAAGGAAGTCTACTTCCTCTTATGTGTTTAAATTGTCTAATTCTTGCATTAGTTGGAAGTCACAATTACAACATATTGTTGCAATATCCACCACCGAGTCAGAGTACATTGCCACTACCGAAGAAATTAAAGAGGCTTTGTGGCTTAGGGGTTTGCTTCATGAGCTCAGTGTTCTTAACAATGATGTGTAATGTACCCAGATAGTCAATCATCCATTCACTTATGTAAGAATCATGTATTTCACGAGTGCACCAAGCACATAGATGTTAGACTACATTTTATTAGAGATATTGTATCACAAGACTTGATAAAGCTTGAGAAGGTGCATACACAATATAACCCCTCGGATGTGGGTACTAAAGTGTTACCTCTGGTAAAGTTCAGAAGCTATTGGAATGTTTTAAACATTGGAGGTAAATGATTTCCAATTTTATTGGATTCTTCTATTAGCGTTTATTACTAATAATTTGTGTTTCCCTTTTGTAGGTATGAAGAGAGGAGAGTGCTAAAGGGAGGTTCTTTGGCACCAAGGTAGAGGTTTGCTGGGTATATGTTGCAAAACAACCTCCTTGTAGGCAATGATGGTCAAACTCACCTTCGCAGGCCATTGGCGAGGATTGAAGCGCTATCGACTACTACGAGAAGAAACTTAGGGCTGGAGCAACACTCATTTCCTCGTCTCAGATCCAAGTTGGATTTCTTTGGGCTTATGTGGTTTTTTTGTTACTCCTTGGCCCAACAAGACTTCTGGCCCATTTTTGTGCCTTGGTTTGGAGTACTTAAACTACAAAACTTTCATTGGTTCCTTGAAGCTCCAAAACGTTCTCTCTGTCCCTTTATTTGAAATTCAAATTCTAGGGTTCTTGGTGAGGAGAGAAATTACTACCTTAGTGGTGTGATTGAAATTGGTTCTTCCGTTTGGGTGTAGGGTGTTGCTCATCCTAGTGTTCCTTGTAGAAGAGTTCGAATTTGAGCCGAGTTTTTTCACTTTGTGTTCATCCATTTGTAATTTCTTGGTGTGATATATGTAACACCTTATACATGCATGTTGAAGTTTATAATATGTAGATACAATTAAAATAGATGACGCAAAAGACATGCTTTAGGACAAAACATAATTAATACATACTAATAAGGTATAATGTACGTATACATATGGTGGAAATATCTACCATTATCCAACTTTAGACAAATCATCTCCAAACAAAACTATATTCACTAGGATAGGCATCCTTTGAATCATCTAGTGTTGCTTAATGGTGATATCCAGCATGCTATTCTATTTATTATTAGTTTGACTTTGTTGACTCATTATTTCAGTAGTTGTCTAAATAGTTAATTCTTGCACGATTTTCTCCATCAATGATCATTGACTATTACTTGGTCTGGGTGAAATTCAAATCCTGCAATAACATTCTACGTTTTGTTTCATTTAAGCTAAGGTGAAAACATGAAAATAACAAAAGACAGTCCTAAAAGCATTTATCAGAAAGAACCAGAAAAAAAATCAGTTGGACCCCAAGAGAAGAAAAGCCACAAGAATCTCAATGGAAAGTCAAAAAAAAAAAAAAATCCCACAAGAAACCTGACAATAACCAACAAAAAAGAAGAAAAAGACAATAGCATACGAAAAAAATGCTGAAAATAAAAGCCTTGTAGATTTTTTCCTCTTACCCTAGAGATGTGATCCAAATCTACCTCAATTCGCTCCCGGTCATAGAAACCTTCCGAATCAGCAACACCATAACGTTTGCCGAGTTCAACCCTTGATCGCACCAGAGAATTTAGGCTGAAAATAGTAGTAACCGCGCTTTGAAAAAGTGGAAATGGAGAGCACTTGGAGCATCTCCAATGGTTAGTCAAGGTCATGGGTGGTTTGGAGGAGAAAGATAGAGATAAGATGATTATTTTAAATAAAGGTGAATAAAAAGAAGTGTAGGGAAAAAAGAGAGGGAAAGTGAGAAAGAGGAGAGAGAGGGAAATTCAAAAATAAATGATAAAATAGTAGTGGAGAAGATATGAATGTGTATTTTTAGACCTTACACATGACATGAGAAAGGAAAATTGAGGAAAAAGTGGTGTAAATGAGAGAAATGTGATTAAAAGAAAAAGAAAATTGAAAGAAAATAAAAAAAACATAGGGCCCATGAAATTTTTAGTGTCTTTCTCTCTCTTTTTTGGACCATGAACCAAGATTTAATCATTGGAGTTGCTCTTTTGAGCATGCATGTTGGGGTAGAAAAACAAAAAAAGAAAAGGGAGAGAGAGTGTGGAAGACAGCAATATGTAGACGGTACTGTTTTGGTTGAAATTGGACACTGAATTGAGATCAATTGCTACAGTAAATTGCATTGACTCTTTTATGTACGTTAGATAAGTAATTCTCTATTTGTTTGAAAAGATATTTAATTTTCTAATTAATTTCTATTTCCTCTTGAAATAACAAGGCTAAAACAACAATGTGATACAACAATGATAATTAGGACTGCGCACAGATTAGATTGGGCCCAAACCGACCCGATCCGACCCGAATGCAACCCAAACAGCTTGGGTCGCCAACCTAACACAGCCTGAAACTGGCCAGGACATCAGCCCGACCCGACCCGACCCGACCTAACCCAAAAATTCGGGTCTGGTTGGGTTGGTCTCAGGTTGGGCCTGGCCTATTTTTTTCCCCTATTTTCGTCTCCTTTTTTGCCGTTTCCTTTTACGATCCTTTCTAACAAATACCAATGGGTCTTGGTACATCTTTCAACTTCAAATTTCTAATGAAAAGTTTTTTGCTAATTTTAAAAGATAAAAAATTTTATGATTTTATAAATATAGAAAACATGCGTAAAAGGATATTCACACATTCATATTTTCTTTCCCAATTTTTCTACATTGATTCAACAGATATTATTAATTGAAAAAATCATACAAAGATACAAACAATCATTCATATAAACACATGTAATCTATGAATAATTAACAACGGACTATATGTCATACAAGGTACAAAAAAAAAATGTATATACATTTGTCCAATTATAATCATATAGCTTGCAATGCGATACTTCAATTTGCATTCCTGCCAAAGAAAGAATCATTGAAACACTTAAAATAAAAAACGATGACCCTATTTCTATCTATGGATGTACTTTAATTATTTCAACTGCAAAAGTAAAGATGTGTATTTATCTTGTATAATTATGTTACCTATAAAAATGAAGATATGATATACGAAGAAAAAGAGGCATGTTATTCGTCCAAAGTCCAAACAAGAAACTCTTGTACATTGGAAATTCAAAGAAATAAATGTACTACTTTAAACAAATGTTAATTTAAATACTCTTGTACATAACAAATGCATAAAAATAAATACATTAACTTTGTCCAACTCATTATAATACTTCGGTTTCTGCTACTTGGGCTTCATGACCAACTTTTATGTTGATGTCATCACCTAAATCCAGGCCAAGAAACAATTGAAATTTACATAATTAAGAAAAAGAATTAGCCATGAAGTTTCTACAAATTAAAGAATTAAGCTACTTAAATTAAGCACACTAAAGACATAAATAAAAAATTAGTAAAAAAACCACCACGAATTGACCATCAGGGGCGTTTTGGTTCAACTCAAAACTAATCATTTGGCATGGCATCAAAAGTTTTGAAGACTCAAAAGTTGCTCCAGGACCTGATTGAATTTCTTTTTAAAGTATTTTGTCTTTTATCTCCTAAACAATCTGTAGTCCCTGAAGTACGTAAGTTTTGAATCTAGCAAAGTTTCCAGAACACATTGACCATATAATACATGTACCTTTAACCTACATCAACATTTATGTATGCATTCTTAAGTCTAAAATAATTACGCTCCATCTCCCCAAGCAATTCTATCAACTCCCACTTTTCAAATTCCCTGATAATTTCCTCAAATATCCCTCTGAATACCACTTCATATCCTACATGGAGGCCTATACCAAGCACTTCTCTATCAAGCCTAAATTCAACCAAGCTGCACAGAGAGCAAAGTTTGATTCTGTTTCTGGGTTTTGGAGGATTCAGACTCAGGATTTTCACTTCCTCTCCAGGTGATTAATTGTTGCCTCTAGGGAAAATGGTGAGCCAGTTATCCCTGACATTCTGGAGATGGAGAAATTCCATGGCCCTGTAATGCACACTATCTTGTGTAAGTCTGGTTCAAGGTTCAAAAACTATAGAGTTTTGGTTGTGGGCTTGTGGGAATTCTAGCGTGGAAGTGAGCTTAGACCAATGTACTTAGCGGATACACGTTAGATTCTTTGTTAATGATACTAACACATGTTACATCTTCTCCTACCACTTAGTGGATACACGTTAGATTCTTACTTAATGACGGATTTTCCTTTTAATGTTCAGATTGATATAGAGAACTAACTACATAGAGATCAAATGGGACGTTAACATTGATTAGATTCTTACTTAATGATAGATTTTCCTTTTAATGTTCCAGATTGATACAGAGAAGTAACTACATAGAGATCAAATGGGATGTTAACATTGATTGCACAGCCATTTTGGAACAGAAAAGATCTTTAAGAAAATGGCATATACAAGCCAACAATTGGAGTAAATAAATGAAAATTCAATAGTAGAGGCATGTCTACATAAATTTGTTCGAAAGGAGATTAAAAACAAAAGAGGAGCAGCGTAAAGGAAATCCATAACTATTAAGCAATACTAGAAATACCAGCAGAGAATCAAACAATCAAGCTGCAAAAACCGCCGAAAACATCAAAACGTAAGTATAATCAGAATTAGAGGCAATTCAACCAAGAAACAACCACTTCCTAAGCAGAACCTATGAAGCACACAAGGATAAAGATATGACTATTTCTAGAGAAGAATAATTATAAATAAAACTGCCCGCTTAATTTTTCTCAAAATATAGACGAGAAAACCAACAAGTACGGAATCAAACCCCAAAATTGATTAATTTTCCTGCCTTGGTCAAATGTGTACCTGAGATTTCTATGAATTCAAAGAAGTGAAAGAGGAGCGAATGGTGGAAGATAGTCTGAGCTGCCGGATTCAAACGGTAACATACTCTCACCTGCCAGATTTGAACGTTAACGTTGCCTGATTTGATTTTTGGTGGAGGAAGTGGAAGTGAAGTGCGGAAGAAAACAAATACAACAATTCATCTGCCTGTCTGTACTGGTTAATTAGGCTTATTCAGGTTGGGCTGCAAGGAACAGATTGGAACTGATAAAAGGCTATATTTCATTTCCACAATCCAACCGAACCATTTTCCTATTTCAAACTGATCCAATCCAACCCAACCCAAGTGGGTCAGCTCAGTTCCTAACTTAAATGCCCAGTCCAATGGTAATGATTAAAAGAATATAAAGCTAAGAGTGACGGAAGCTAAATGGATAAATTCACAATTTATAAAGTTCTAATTTTATTTATTCTAAAACTTGACTTTATGTATATGTCATATATTCAAGAGAAAGATTGCTCTAGTAGTTTCTCAAGCAACTCTAGTACCTTTTTTTCTTAAAATAATTTTTGAATGAACATGAAGTTATGTGTCCTAATAATTATTGACCTTAACCCCTAATGTAAATGTTAAGAGCTGTCAAACATCAAAGTAGATTGTGGTAGATGAAGAAGATTGACGTTGATTGTGATTTTCTTAAAATTATAAATTTGGGTTGTGCTATTTGAACAAAATGGCATATAAAGATTTGAACAAAGTTTACACATGGCAGGATCTTATTTTCAATACACCACATCATTTTTTTATCAATAGTAATCACACGGGCTAATGTCCGTTTTGTAATACTTTTTGTCTACTTTATCTTGAAATAGAACTTTTCTATAAAATGAAAAGAAAGGTGATGTTATTATATACAATCATTTTTTATGCATGGTATTTTTTGCACATAACTCAGAAAGATTCAACTGTATGTGTGTGTGTGTGTATATATATATGTGTGTGTGTAATGACCCAATTCACTTTGACATAATATTAATGTTTCTGGCCTAACCTGCTTAGTTTTCTTTTTAGATTTGCACCCAAAAGGTCTCATGCCATTTGGCATGAGCCTTTTAACTTATAAACTAGTCTTATTTTATTTATTTATTTTTTTTACACAAATGATGTGGGATTGAGGCTATCATAACCACGCCACCTAAAGGGGGCCCAATGTCTTTATTGGCCACACTTTCGGTTTGGCTTTATTCTGATACCATTTGTAATGACTTAGTTCATTTTTGCATGATATTATCCACTTTTGGTCTAAGATGTACGCATTTACGCTTCGACTTCCACCCAAAATGGCTCATACATGTTGAAGTTGGTCTTTTAACTTATAAAAGGTCTTCTTTTCTCACCCAACTAGAGTGGGTCTCTTAAGTCATAAAATATTCTTATTTTCTCTACTCAAGTGATGTGAGATTGAAACTATCACAATCACCTCACCGAAAGAGGCCCAACATCCTCGTTGGTTACACTTTGCATTGGAGTCTACTTTGATACCATCTATAATAACCCAATCGACTTTGTCATGATATTATCTACTTTAGGCCTAGCCCATATGGTTTTGTTTTTAGATCAAAAGGCCTTATGCTAGTTGTAATAAGTATGAGTCTCTTAACTTATAAACTAGTATTGTGGGATTGTGGTAGCCTATAATCCCACATTTAGGCATCAATTCCAAGTGATGTGGAATTGGGAATATCTCAATCACCCCACATAAATGGACCAATGTCTTCGTTGGTCACACTTCCGATTAGGCCCTACCATGATATTATCTGTAATAACACAGTCTATTTTAGCGTGATATTGTCAGCTTTGAGCCTAATCTGCACAGTTTTACTCAAGGAGTTCCAACTAAAAGGCTTCATACCAGTAGGAGTAGGTCTTTTAACTTATAAAAGGTCTTCTTTTCTCACTCCATCGGAGTGGGTCTCTTAACTTATAAACTGATTTGTCTTTTTCTACTCAAACGATGTGGGATTGAGGCTATCGCTAGATAGATCTTGTAGTTAAAGTAATAGTGTTTGTAAATTTAAATGCAAGTGGATCGTGAAAGACAAACGATAAAAAGGTAGAAGTTTTTTTTATTATATAAGAAGATATGTTTTTCATCTAAATTTTTTTCACAAGGATTTCACTTCGATCATGCTCCACCTACAAAATTTTTTTATATAGTTCTTTCCGCAATCTCAATTAGTAGGATTTTATATAATGCACTGCTTTTTGTTTTGAAAACCTAGCCCTAGTAGTGTTTTGGCTATTTTTACTTCAAAATATATAATAATAATAATAATAATAATAATAATAATAATAATAATAATGTGATAAAACAAACTAATCAGAAGGAATGTTATTAGTGCAACAATCTATATTATTTGTGTAACAAGCTAATGTAGAATACAGCAAAGATCGAAGGTTGAAATTTAGGTGTTTTGGCATTCGATGCAGAATTTAGAGCTTGTTTGTTGCTCTTTATTTGTCAAAATATGGAGAATTTATAATGAAGAGAGAGGTGGAATGTGTATTGGGAAAGTAAAAAGGTTTAAAATATATGGTTATAATTGAATAGTTATCAAATCAAACGTCAAATCAGTGGTAGGTAAAATTATAAATTAGTAAAATAAAGAGTATCAAACAAGCTCTTAGTGTATAATACCTTTCTAGAAGTAGAAAGACTTGATGAGTGTAGCGTCGCTTCAAGATTCGAGAGCCCTACATCTCGCAAGACCGGCTGTTTCAGCGAGTAAACAATGGTGAGCAGCGTCGTGCCACTCAAGCCGCTACCGCTGTTGATTCTCGGCATGTCGAAGGAGAGAGAGGCAGAACTTAGGATTTTAATAATACCAACAATGGTGCCAATTCAAACTTGAGTACAGATGAAATTGTGCATCTTTAAGAGATTGTGCTTTCAGAGCTTACTCCGATCTCGAAGCCTAGTATTATCGATCTCGCGTTGATCACTGGACAGCAAAGAAAACATAAGAAGGGTATTACTGATGCGATTTGCAATCGGATTATTGAGGTATAGCATCAACAATATTTCGGGAATTCTTGACAGATGTAGGGCTTGTAATTGTTGGTTCAATCCTCTTAGTTGTATTAGGGTTGAAAAGTTTTGAATTGTTGTAGTGTTTAAAGTGCATAGATATTAATTACTCTCTCTTTTTCTTTTAAAAAAAAAGAAAGAAAGACTTGATGAGCCTCATCAGTTTTCAGCCATCTGAAGTTATTTAGGCCTTCAAATTTATGATTTTCTATTTTTTCCATTTTTTCATAACTTTTTTTTATATTTTTTTATCATAAGGCTTGTCTATGGCTATTTAAATTCCATTCAAACTTGTTTTAAGGATTCATTGCTTAATAACCACCTATGTTATTTGCATAACAAGCTATGTTAGGTGCATAACATCCTATGTTATTTTTATAGCATAACGAAACAATCTATGTGTTATTTATGCAGCAAGCTATGTTATTTGCGTAATAGATCTAACAAGATATGTTAAGTGTGTAACAATGTATGTTATTAAACATCCTACATTATTTATTAACAAACTATGTTTTCTGTACAACAACTTATATTATTTGCTTAACAAGTTTTGTTATTTGTATAAGAACCTATGTTATAATAGTATAACATCATTTTATTATATGAATTGAAACTTGAAACAATTGATACTATATGAATTTAAAAAGAAAAAAAATGATTAAAATGAAAAGAGAGAAAACAAAGTAGAAAATGGAAATAAGAATAGGAAAAAAATAAAAAATAGCGTAAAAAGAAAAATAAAAAGAAAGAAAAAATTCTGACCGGCCACTGGAGGGTGGGGGTAGGTTTCCGGTCGGGTGGGATGGGTAGGGGATGGGTGGGGTATTAAAAAATATATTTATTAAAGAGAAAAAGTAATTAAAATGTTAAAAAACCAAAAGTAACTTACCTTGTTACATATGTAGCATAGTACGTTAATATTATTTTTGAAATTTAAAACATTTACGAAGTATATATGCAATTTTCTTAAAATAGAAAGGTAAGTGTGAAAATGTCTCTTTAGACAAATACCCTATAAAACAATCATCATGCTTTAAAAAATCAGGTGAAAATATTAAATACGGTAAAAAACTCAAAGTTCCTACAAATACGGCCTTCCTTAAACGGTACAATCCATAGGTATCTATAGAGAGAATGGATGATTGGGTTTGATGGCCCGCCGAGTATTCTGGACAAGTAATTTCATCGCTTATGTAAGGTGAAATTTTATCAGGAAAAATTTTGCTATCGTGCCAGATAACTAAGGCAATTGTGCCAGATAACTCTCAATTAATATATATATATATATATTGCGATCTTTAATTAATTTGACACTATAGTGCATTTGCTTTCACTTAAAAATAACTAGATTTTCACCTGTAAACGAAGCAAATTATATGTAATGGTTAATACATAAGATTGAATAACGTATGATTATAAGCACTTGTTAACTATAATATTTTGTTATCTTGTCGTGGACTAATACTTGTTATATTAAACTGGATATGAAATATAATTACGTGACCTTAGGAAATAAAATATTTTAGTTAGTACCTATATTATAATTTATAATAGATATTTTATAAACTTTAAAGTGTTAATTATAAACTATTTATCAAAAACCATTTTATTTATTTATTGAATGAAATATTATAACATTCTGAAATATGTAAATAAAGTCTACATGATGAGAATAAAGGATTATTAAATGATTACAAAATAAGTAATATAATAATACTTGATGTAAATCAGTCCAATTTTTTATGAAATTTTTTCAAAATAAGTGGTTATAAGAAGATGATGAATACACTTATCTAATGAACTAATTCTATTTGACAAATGATAAGATTATTGATAATTCGTAAGAATTACCTAAATTATCTCTAACCTTTATATGATAAAAATCTATTTAATAAAATAGTAAACAAATAAGATGCAACTCGGGTAGACTGCAAAAGTAATTAAAAATAATTAAAAAAAGCAATAACACCGCCATTTATTTGATTTCGTTTCAGAATCCAAATACTTTAATATTTTTCATTTCTAATTTAAGTTTTTGAATATAATCAACTTAAAAATATAGAAACTAATCTATATTTAGAATTGAGGTAATCAATTTTTTCATATATGTAATGTGTTCCATATTTTTTTTAGTAAAATAACTAAAGGGAAAACAAAAGAATTATAAGAGAAGATATAAGATATTAAATTCAGACGTAAACTATATATAAAAATTGGCTAAACAAGAGTCATTCCAATCTCGGACGTTTTTCCTATCTAAAAATAAAATCTTATTCGTTGATCAGCAATTTTAAATAAAGAATTATCACAAAACCAAAATTTTGTCTTAAAGATAGAAGAAGATAAAGGAAATTGAAATCAGAACAACCAAATCAAATCAAATCAATTTAAATCGGAATAACAAAGATATAGATGATGGCAAAATTTACGGCAACAAACCTCAAAAGTCTAAAATATCCCCAAAAAATGCAGTTTTTATGGGAAAATTGCAGTACAACTATGTTGTAGACTACTTTCCTTTTATATAATATAGACTAGCTAATCTCCCCGTGCGTTGCACGGAAAACACATATACATCTCTAAAACAAACTAAAGAAAACAATTAACTAGACGATAAAAACATACAAGTGATATATATTCACCGGTCAAATCACTTGAACTAAAAATCCACTAAAAGAAAAATATGTACAACTGCTTTCAAAATTGATATTCTATGTTAATTGATTGATTGCTATTCAAAATATGTGTGCAATATTTTGAAAACGAAAAATAACACAATAAAAGAAAAGAGATAATTATGAATTTCATTGCTACACTTACCCAGTTAAATGCAAGGAAAGAGATAATTAAGAATTTGATTGACACACTTACTTAGTTAAATGAAATCTGAAGTATCTCCAAAGGCCAAAAGTTCTCCCTCAACAACTGGAAAATGATTAAAAATTACTATACAAAATTAAAAGATGTACTAAACAAAATTCTGAAAATTTGAAAAAAAAAAGGATTAAGCTGAGCAGAAAAATAGATTACTAAAAATTACTATGCAAAATTAAAAGATATAAAGTCACCCATTTTATAGGGAAATGTATAAGGGTAGATTACCAAAATGGATAGAGATTTTAGAGTAATAATCAAAATTCTAAAAATTAAAAAAAAAGGGATTTGGATTAGGGTTATCTGAAAATTTCAAAAAAAAAAAAGAAAAGAAAAAGATTTGGATCAGCTTCACATCATTATGACATCAGATTTCTAATTCCCTTATGGTGCCAGTTTTAGGCAGAAAAAATTAGCCCACCACTTAGTTAGTATTATAAATATATATTAGTATAGCACCCATGTGATGTATGGAAAGAACAATGCTAAAAAATATATAAGAATGGAAATTTGAAATATGAACGAGAAATATTTGTACATTAATTAAAAATATAAAAGCTGAGTAACGTTAAAAAAATATAACAATAGGAATCTAAAATGAATAGGAAATATTTGTAGATTAGTTGAAAATACAAATGATGAATGTACATTATCGGAAACAATTAGACTAATAAACTCGTTAATGGAAATCTTTACCTACATTCAATGGGACCAACAACTTGCATGGAATGCGTATTGGTCCTTATTTATTAAACATAGCATCCCATTTTAATGTTGTATTAGACAAACCAATGTTTGAACCATGAATTGACTCTTTGCATTCTAAATATATTTGAAATTTCCATCTTATATGATTTTAAAACTCAAACTTATGAAAATGATAACTGGTCTGAAAGAAGAATAAATTATTGTAAGAAATTTATTAAGGGTCAATTTTTTGACAAACAAATCTAAATATAGAAACTTCTTAAGTTTCCAATTTCTAACTCCTTAGCTAAAACATTAAAAAGCTTTAAGAAAACAATGAAAAAATTAACTCCGTATGCTCTATGTGTTTCCAATGAGGATGAAGCCAAAATTTCCCTTAAAAATTTATTGACATTCAAGTAAAAATCATTGAGGAGATCGGAAGAGCGCAATGACCTTCTAATGATATAGTGCAAGTACAAACTTGCTAAGTGTTTAACTCTACCAACCGCCATTGATGACTTATCTGTAAACCCTTCTCCTTGCAAATATATATAAGCCACTTAACCTTTCTCGTTATATGCATCTTCTGCAAACTTACAGCGTGTTTGATTACAATTGTTTTTCATGAAAAATATCAAATTAATAGAAAAAAATTCAACCTTTTTGAGGTTCTTTGGGAAATGGGAAATGGAATTTTAAATTCTACGGTAGGTGAAAATATGAGAAAATAGACAAAATATGATGTCATCAGTTAGCTTACAGTACCAGTTAAAGGCCGAAAATAAGTTAGAAACTAAACTTTATTTAGATTAGTGTATTATAATATAATATAGATATAGATTCTTGTTAATGAGAATTAGAGGATATTATTGTCTTTTTAAGTCAAAATACTAGGTTACATAAATTAAAAAAAAAAAAAGAAATGTAAGTTGTGATGTCAAAAATGTCAAGTTTAAAATGTTAGGGGTTAGATTGTATAATAAAGATAAAAGGTCATGGTCAAAATGCAAAAATTAATCAATTCAAAATAGAAAACAATAAAATAATAAAAAACAAAATATCACATTAGCCATGACGATGTCAGCGATTTAGGCAAGAAAACTTGGCTAGGCTACTCTTGGTTTATATATATATATATATATATATCATAATTATTAAAAGAATAAAACTTGGTTAGGCTACTCTTGCTAAGTTTTTAACTCTACCAACCACCATTGACGACATTTCTATAAGCCCTTCTCTTTACAAATATATATAAGCCACTTAACCTTTCTCATTATATGCATCTTCCGCATACTTAAAGTGTGTTTGATTACATTTGTTTTTCATGAAAAATATCATATTACTAGAAAAAATTCAATCTTTAAGAGGTTCTTTGGGAAATGGGAAATGAAATTTTAAATTCTATGGTAGGAGAAAACATGGATAAATAGACAAAATATGACGTCATCAGTTAGCTTACAGTACTAGTTAAAGGCCGGAAATAAGTTAGAAAATAAACTTTATATAGATTAATGTATTATAATATAGATATAGATATAGATTCTATGTTAATGAGAATTAGAGGGTATTATTGTCTTTTTAAGTTAAATATGCTAGATTATGTAAATTAAAAAAAGAAATGTAAGAGGTGATGTCAAAAATATCAAGTTTAAAATGTTCGGGTTAGATTGTACAATAAGATAAAAGCTCATGGTCAAATTGTGAAAATTAATCAATTCAAAATAGAAAAGAATAAAATAATAAAAAACAAAATATCACATTAGCCATGACGTCAGTGATTCAGGCGGGAAAACTTGGTCAGACTACTCTTGATTTGGATATATATATATATATATACATATATCATAATTATTAAAAGAATAAAACCTGGTTAGACTACTCTTGTTAAGTGTTTAACAACCGCCGCTAACGACATTTCTGCAAGCCCTTCTCCGTGCAAATATATATAAGCCACTTAACCATTCTCATTATATGCATCTTCTGTAAACTTACAACGTGTTTGATTACGTTTGTTTTTCATGAAAAATATGAAATTAATAGGAAAATAATTCAATCTTTAAGTGATTCTTTGGGAAATGGAATTTTAAATTCTACAGTAGGAGAAAACATGGGAAAATAAACAAAATATGCTATCATCAGTTAACTTACAGCACCAGTTAAAGGCCGGAAATAAGTTAGAAACTAAACTTTATTTAGATTAATGTATTATAATATAATATAGATATAGATTATATGTTGATGAGAATTAGAGGGTATTATTGTCTTTTTAAGTTAAATATGCAAGATTACGTAAATTTAAAAAAAAAATGTAAGATGTGATGTCAAAAATGTCAAGCTTAAAATGTTAGCGGTTAGATTGTATAATAAGATAAAAGATCATGGTCAAATTGCGCAAATTAATCAATTCAAAATAGAAAAGAATAATATAATAATAAAAAACAAAATATCACATTAGCCATGACGTCAGCAATTTAGGCGGGAAAACTTGGTTATGCTACTTTTGATTTAGATATAAATATATATCATAATTATTGAAAGAATAAAACTTGGTTATGCTACTTTTGATTTAGATATAAATATATATCATAATTATTGAAAGAATAAAACTTGGTTAAGCTATTCTTGCTAAGTGTTTAACTCTACCAACCGCCATTGACGACATTTTTGCAAGCCCTTCTCCTTGCAAATATATATAAGCCACTTAACCTTTCTCATTTTATGCATCTTCCGCAAACTTAAAGTGTGTTTGATTACATTTGTTTTTCATGAAAAATATGAAATTAATAGAAAAAAATTCAATCTTTAAGAGGTTCTTTGGGAAATGGGAAATGAAATTTTAAATTCTACGGTAGGAGAAAACACGGAAAATAGACAAAATATGATGTCATCAGTTAGCTTACAGCACCAGTTAAAGGCCGGAAATAAGTTAGAAAATAACCTTTATTTAGATTAATGTGTTATAATATAATATAGATATAGATTCTATGTTAATGAGAATTAGAGGGTATTATTGTCTAGATTATGTAAATTAAAAAAAAAAAGAAATGTAAGTGGTGATGTCAAAAATGTCAAGTTTAAAATGTTCGGGTTAGATTGTACAATAAGAAAAAAGGTCATGGTCAAATTGCGCAAATTAATCAATTCAAAATAGAAAAGAATAAAATAATAAAAAACAAAATATCACATTAGCCATGACGTCAGCGATTCAGGCGGGAAAACTTGGTTAGGCTACTCTTGATTTAGATATATATATATATATATATCATAATTATTAAAAGAATCAAACCTGGTTAGACTACTCTTGCTAAGTGTTTAACTCTAACAATCGCCGCTGAAGACATTTCTGCAAGCCCTTCTCCGCACAAATATATAAGCCACTTAACCATTCTCATTATATGCATCTTCCGCAAACTTACAGCGTGTTTGATTGCATTTGTTTTTCATGAAAAATATCAAATTAATAGGAAAAAAAATCAATCTTTAAGAGGTTCTTTGGGAAATGGAATTTTAAATTCTACGGTAGGAGAAAATATGAGAAAATAAACAAAATATGATGTCATCAGTTAGCTTACAGCACCAGTTAAAGGCCGGAAATAAGTTAGAAACTAAACTTTATTTAGATTAATGTATTCTAATATAATATAGATATAGATTATATGTTAATGAGAATTAGAGGGTATTATTGCTTTTTTTAAGTTAAATATGCTAGATTACGTAAATTTAAAAAAAAAAAAACAAAAAAAGAAATGTAAGATGTGATGTCAAAAATGTCAAGTTTAAAATGTTAAAGGTTAAATTGTATAATAAGATAAAAGGTCATGGTCAAATTGCGCAAATTAATCAATTCAAAATAGAAAAGAATAAAATAATGATAAAAAAACAAAATATCACATTAGCCATGACGTCAACAATTTAGGTGAGAAAACTTGATTAGACTACTTTTGATTTAGATATATATAGATACCATAATTATTAGAAGAATAAAAATAAGTGAAACTAATTAAACAAGAAACAAACAAACAACGCAAAAAACCAAGACAAAAAAGGGGGAAAAGCCAATAAAAGTGTGAATAGTGTCAATGAAAGTGGCTCTTTTAATTTTATAGAGATATGAATATTTTTATTTTTTTTTTTTGGAACAATAATTAATTATTGAAATTACCTCACAACTTTTAATTTTTTTATGAAATTATGACTCTTAATTAAAACATCAGAAAATCAAAGGTGTTGTCATATATTAAATGACTTATATTAATTTTGCCCCCCAAAAAAAAAACTTATATTAATTAAAATGTGACAAAGAAATAAAACTTTACATTTCATTAAAAAAAAAAAGTCATATAGAATGTCACACATGTAGAAATTTAAAAAGTCACTTGTAGGAAAAAAAAAACTTTATATATAGAAACAAAAAAATTCACATTTAATTAAAAAAATAATGTGAAAAGTCACTATGTGAAAAATTAAAAAGCTCACATGTGAAAAAAGGTCAAACATAAATGGAACTCAAAAATCACATATAGGAATTAAAAAGTCACATGTACATAAATTAAAAATTCACATGTATAAAAAGTCACATATAAAATAAAATAAAAAACATACTCCCTCTGTCTCATGAAATTAGGCCAAGTTTTTATTTTATTTGTCTCAAATTATATAATATATATATAAAAGAGGGTGAAGTTAATAATTTCTTTTCCAAATATGCCCTTAGTCTGTTTAATGACTATGTTGACTAGATATAAGAGTGATTCAATATTGAATAAGGGCATATTAAGGAAGTAATTGTAAATTTTGTAGTTCCAACCACATTAATTCATATTTCTTAATCTAAGTGAAAAAATTGACATGGGCTTATTTTTATAGGACATGTAGAGTATATTTTAAGTTTATATAGGGTTATTTTGTTTTAATTTGCTTTTCTCAATTAAACAAGCTTCAAATTGTTTACATAGTATTATTATGATTTAAAATATTTTTATTTTTCTTTTAATTAAAAACTATGGGTTTAAAAAAATATATCATTAACAAAAGCATAATGTTTTCTTAAATATGCCTTTTTATGTGAAGGTAATTATTTAGCGTACATTTTGTGATTTGTTACAATACAAGTACTTTAGAATTTCACAAATCTTCCCCAACCTTTTCAGTTAGTATCGATTAGGCCTTCAACTTTTCTATTCAAGCCGCTGGGTCCCCAACCTTTTATAATTCACATAGAAGGTCCATTTTTTAGGGTTTTCATCAATTTTTTCGTTAACTTCTCAATTAAATTGTCATTATGCTCCTTATCTTTTTAAATTAAAAAATAAAAAGTTTAAACATATAAAAAAATAATATAATTTTTTAGAAAAAGAAAAATAAAAAAAGTGAGGTGAACTCCCCCATGTGCTGACAAAAATGGCAGCTTGCCAATGTCCAGCAACTAGGAATGCCTCCCCACTCCCCACTCCCCCCCCACCAGTTTGCTACCACGTTGTTGCTATTTCCGACGGCAAAAAAATGGGTGTGTAGACGGAAATGGTAGCAGCCATTCCGAAAAAGGCAGCAAAGTTGGGGTGGGGTGAACCTTCCTTTCTGCATCTGGCAGCACAGGGAGGATTAAACCCCCCACCCACCCCTCCAATATTTTTAATTTTATATTTTTTTATGTTTTTAAACTTTTTGTGTTTTAATTTGAAAAGGTAAGAAATATAATGGTAATTTGACCGAGTTAAAAGAAAAATGACATAAACCTTAAAAAAAGACTATCGGTGCGAGTTAATGATAGGTAAGGGACCTAGCAGGTTAAAAATAAGATTGGTGACCCAACTAATACTAATTGCAAAGGTTGGAGACGATATGTGAAATTAACCCAAACAAAAATAAAATTTAAATACATACTACAATTTGGGGCCCATTTTTTCTGGTTAACTCAGAGCCCCAAAATCTCAAAGGCGTTTAACATAAAAGTAAATATTTTCTTCCACACATATTCATAACGACAAACAAAAAAAATGGAATCATGTTGCAAACAACTATTAATTAATATAATTAAGGATAGACTTCAACAATAGACGGCACTCCGAGTATTCCAACTAGCTTGTAGTCACTAAACCCAGCATCATAGAATATATTTGCCCACTCTTTTTCATTTCTTTCTTTTCCAGTGATGAGAACCATCATCATCATATCAAAAAAGAGTTGAGTTTCAATTTCTTGATTGTCATCTTTCTGAATATCAACGATCATGTGAACGATTATTACTTTTCCAACATTGTTGTTGCCGGATATTGCTTCTTTGCAATTCTTCAATATCTTGACACATTCTTCGTTGCTCCAATCACGTAATATCGACTGTTTATATATAAAATAAGTAAGTAGCAATATATTATTTGTACTATTTTAAACAAAAAAATCATACAAAAAGTTATATGTAAAACACACTTAACAATATCATCTTTTTTCTATTCGTCATAACACTTGCCAACATTTTTTAACAAATAGCGTTTTTCATATTTCTATTCATTGATATTTGAATGGATTTAATTTATGACACTGATTATAACACATCACATGATTCTGTTGTGTCATATCGGAAAAAAGAAAAAAAGAAAAAAAGGAAGTTCATGAATATTATAGTTAGTACTATCAATGAGTTAATCAAATAATGTAGAAAATAGAATGAGAAGAACCTTAAGTAAGATTGCGTTTGCGGAAGGAACAGAGTCAAACATGTCTCCCTCAACATATCTCAAGTTCTTAGTCCCTTCCAAACCGGCAACAACATGAGGAAGATCGAGCACAGTGCATTTTAAGTTCAGAAATGCATTAGAAATGAGTTTGGAAGCAGTTCCCGTTCCACCACCCACATCTACGATTGTATTCAAACCTTCAAATACTTGTTTATAGTCTCTAATGATCACATCCGTCACCAGCCATGCATCACTAGCCATGGCCTCATTGAAGAAGTTGTTCATCATTGGTTCTTGCCCGGCATACTCCCAAAACATCCTCCCGTGTGCTGTCTCAAACAGCATGAGATTGTCATTCTTAAATCATTCACTTAGATCATGCCATGGATCTGTCAGAACCGGATCAAGCATAGAGAGCAAAAAAGGCCTCACACTCAGATTCTCGCCTTTCAAGAGGAGATGAGAAGAAGGTGTGAGCCAATATCCCATGTTTTCTTCGATGACAAACCCTGAGTGGACAGAATGTGCATTAGGCGTGAGACGCCTTGGGATTTTGCTTTGTTGATTTGGAGGGCGTCGATCAATTCAAGTAAAGTCATTGGTTTTCCATTATTGTGGATGATATCCGGTATGCCTAGTTGAACTGCACATTTGAGGGACATGGAGTTTATGAAGTTAAATATGTGGTTCCAAGTGTGAGCTTGAGCTTGAAGAAGCTTAGTGCTAGACTGATTGCCATTAGGCAATGCTATATTTCCTAATATTTTTGTGATTATTTTATGCTAGCCAAGCCCTCGCTTGCCTAATATATAGATGTGAGAGTTCATGAACTCAAGTTGGATTAAAAAAATAAATCATTTCTAGATAGCTAAGAAGAAAATCATGCTCTTATTTTCCATATAAATTAATGAAAAAAATTACATTGCTTATCTCATATTTGTTGCAGGAAAAATGTGTGGGGACATTTTTTTATTGGCTAAAACTCATTTGATCTAAATCATTGTTTTTGTTAAAAGAATCATTTGATCTGGATTTGTTTTTATTTGATCCAATTTATTGTTTTCGTTTGATCTAAATCATTAAATTATTAGTTGGAAGCAAATTTATATTACTTAAAATATATATTGTTAATTTTATTATCTCTAGCAAAACTCTTAGGTGTCGGATTGTGTTTTTTTTTTAAAGATAGAAAAAGGAATCTTTTTAATTTTTTTTTCCATGAAACACGTTTTTCTGACTAGTTCCAAGCCCAACAAAACTTACGTTTTTTTGTTTTTTATTTTTGGGAAATCATCCCATTTACTTCCTAATTCCTAAAATTAATTTTAGGGAAATTTAGATATGGCACCCTGTTTTTTCAATAAATTACACATATATCTTAATTTTGTTTATTTTGCGGATTTGCACTTAAAGGTTGCATGTTTGCACCCATTTTTTAAGCGGTATTTTTTTATTATTTTTAATTCTATTTGGGGTTTTTGAATTATTTAATATATTAAATTTATTATCTAAACATTATCTGAATGTTCCTTTTTAAACTTTCACGTAATATTCTTTAGATCACGTCTATGATATATATCTGTACATTTTTGAATTTAAAATTTAAAACATGTAAAATTATCTTGAGTTAATATCTTCTTTTTAGTTAGTTAAATATGTTATTTGCTTAATTAATAATGATAATTGGAGTTAATTATTTTTGGATTTATTTTCATTAATTAATTAATAATGTCTCTCTCCTCTGTGTTTTCATTTTTATCATTATCTGGTTGCGCTATTAGGACATTACCTTTTTTTCAAGAAGAATTATAGGCTAACTCTTCATTAACATAATAAATTAATAAGGATTATACATGTGTACATGTTCTTGCTTGTGTCAATTATAATTATTTGGATGAATCTCTTTGAAGTTGTCTCTCTTCCTCTTATCTCAGTCAGACGCCATTTTATTCCTGTACTTGTTAGGGATCCAACTTGTTGGCTGGGGCTGAGGTGGTGACTATTCCTTTTTATGTTTGATAGATGCGTAGAGATGTCTCGTTCATATGATACTGGTACATGTTTGATACAACTGCCATCTCGTCGGTGTGATACAATCGGATCAAATGATATGTTATGTTGGGAGAGTAGTTGATATGGGAAGCTAACTTGTTAAGTTCATGATTCCTAACAGCATTTTCCATGTCACTATGTCCCTCCCTTCGCCACTGGGTTTTACACCGGTTACTACATTGTCTGTTGGGACTGAATTACAATGTCTGTAGTCTAACCTATTTTGTTTAAGTAATGCAGTACTGATTTGTTTCTGTTTCATTTTAATAGATTGGTGAGTACTTTTTGTCGAAAGAGCTTTGGTATAAGGGAAAGATCAGTGTCAAAAACTAATAGCCATGTCTTCTCAACATTGAAGCGGGTTTTCACAGCATCTCAGCATGGAATAATCCAACGATTTTAAAGATTGAAGTTGACATGATACTACCCCATACCTTAAGACTGTGTGATGAAGAAGAGGGTCTTCACGTTAATATTTCTTCAAAGGGATGAGTGGACGTTAATTATGTATCAGAATTGAAAATTCTGATATTCAATTCCCTCTTGTATATATAATTGTATTTGAATTGGCCAGATGGATTTTGAAATTCGGTGGATTTTGAAATTCGTGTTGATAATGTATGTGATCCCAACAAATTTGATATTCTAACTGCATTCTGTTAGATTATTATATCTGAGGATGTTGGTGGATTAATTAATAATTAATAATTGCAATTATTTTTTTTTTATTTTGGCTGTATAATTTGTTCTCAATAATAGGCTACATATTCCTGAGAATGAAAAGTGTATTTATGCTATTTATTCATTCTATGGTGTATTGTTGAAAGTCTAGTCTAGTTTTGACCCTTTTACCTAAAGCACCCTTAATTAAATATATGTGAAAATGTTGAAAGGTTTTGTCTGAAAGCTTTGGGTTCCCTATCTTTGAATATTTTTGTCTAATTGGTCCTTACCTATGAAATTTTGACGATTTCACCCCTATTTTCATATTTTCTTAGCCCAATTCATCCTTCATGTTAAATGAATCCCTTCTTATAAGGGTATTTTTATTCAATTACATTTGAAATTACAAAGAATTGCAGATAAAAGGTTTTAAAATAATTAGCATTACTATTGCAAAAAAATTAATTAAAGAAAAAAA
>CAVNYN010273554.1:0-15775 GCA_963692815.1 Nyctanthes arbor-tristis
TTTTGGAATAAGAAAAATCAAAAATTTGTATATTTGTTCCAATTGTTGACAAAATAATTATCGTGTCACCAATTTATTGTTGAATTTTTTTCCGAGATATTACAATCTTCCCTTTTTTAATGAATTTCGTCCTCGAAATTTGATAACTATTATTTTCATAAGCATAATCATATTAATACTATTTTCAAAGGCATAGTATTTGACTTAGGGGAGTAGGGACTATACCTGTAATATCCTGGACTAAGGTAATACTCTTTCAGTAGGATTGTTCTCTTTGGATTTGTTAGGACAATTTCTAATCACATGTCCTTCTTGTCTGCACCCATAGCATACTCTTGGTCATTTCTTACAAGGCCCATTATGCCATGTATTACATGTTGGGCACTTGTTTGCATTATTTGATTCTTCCTTTGAGTTGAATCTTTTAGCATTTGATTGATTTTTAAAATTTTCTCAGTCTCGGTTATTTACATTGTCCCCATTAAGGTTAGGTTTTTGAAGTTCTCTAGCTCTAGTGATTTTGGCCTCAACTTGTTCTGCTAATAGGGCCCGATCCACAATAGCTACAAAATTTTGGCTTGCATTGATTAGATCGGAAGAGCACACGTCTCTTGCTAATTCGGGTTTTAATCCTTCTATAAATAGATTGATTTTTCATTCTGGGGGTCCCCAGCATATGAGTTGCAAACCTAGATAATTCTTCAAATCTTTAGACATATTCAGTCACGGTCGTTTGTTTTTTGTCTCAAATGAATAAACTCATTTAATTTCTGGTTTCTAGCTGTTAAAGAGAAATACTTGGTCTGGAATTTTTCACAAAATTCCTCCCAAGTTAACTCTTCAACTTCTCCCATACTGATTAAAGTGTCTCACCAGTAGCCTGCACTTCTCCTTAGCATGAAAGTTGCACAATTTACTTTTTCATGATTGGGGATTTGTGCATAAGAGAACATCCTTTCTATAGTTCAAATCCAATTCTCAGCTTCAATTGGATCCTTGGCTTCCTCAACGATTGGAGGTTTAAGTCGACGAAATCGTTCCGTCGTATTATCTCTTTCCTCCATAGCATGTGATGATTCCCCATTCGAATTTTGTTGAAGAAGTGACTTAATTTGACGGGCTTGTTGATTTGCCAACTGAGTTAATCGTTTTATGGTGTGGTTGGTATTCTCGTCTTGAGACATGCTTCTTTACCTATTCATGAATTTTTAAGTTATAGCTTAAAACCTAGTACTATAGACTTAGTAATTTAATTCTTATGCAACTATGTTGGTCAAATTAACACATGCAAGTATACAATACTTCATAAGATAGACTACTCATCAATTAATACCCCAAAATTATACTTTTAAAGAATTTATCAAGAATAGAGAAATCAAATTATTCAATAACCAAGAGTACAATATTGAAAACTTGATGCATGTACAAATAAACTCTATTACGTAATTAAGGCTCAAGGAGATTACAAATCAATGATGAAATTAATAGCGTGATTTATGGATGGAGTCCAAAATATTTAAAATTTAGCTTTAAAAAAAAAGGCCAAAAGAAACTTCTTTAATCCAAATAGAAGATAATTTTTTTACATAAATAAATGAAGTTTAAGGCTTAAGGAGAGATAAAACAAGCTTTATGATTCAATCAGGAAGCTTAGGGGCCTTAGTGTAATTTTTCCAAAAAATCTAGATTTTTTTTTATATAAACTGAAAATAGGGATCACTTTTGTAAAAATTTTAAAATCCAAGACTTAAAAAGCTTAAAATAAATCCTTTAGACCGATTTGAAAGAAATCTAGAAGTTCAGGGACTATTGCTGCAATTTTCACAAAAACTGAAATTGGGTGCCATGCGGGTGCATGGACTAACCATGCGGGCGCATGGGAGTCCTCGGCAGCGAAAAATTTTTTTTTGTTGCCCGCGGGTAGGCCGCAGCATGCATTCCGCGGTCTACTATGGGCTATCCCGAAAAGGCCAAATTTCATATTTTTATTCCTTTGTCTCATATTCATGTAATTGTTTTGAATCTGAGGCATAATCCAGCATGGATAGATGTCGTATAACATCTTTTCATCCAACTTTCTTTTTATTGAAGTTTTTCAAGGTTGGTTTTCCTTGAGGATTTACTCTTATATTTTGGTACTTTCTTCTATTATTTTGTAAGGGTTATTTTCTTGTCCAAGTTCAAGATTCATACCCTCAAGTTGATATTCTAAGAGGGGAACTTATCAATGCCAATATACTAAGGAATTGCATCTCACTTAATTTTCGTTTTTGATGATTCTTTTCATGCAATAATAAATATAATTTTTACTAAAAGTTAGATGAAGGTGTATAAGTCTCTTGCTTGCTTAAGTTCAATATTAAAACTTTCAATTGAAAAGGGGAAACTAATCAACGTCAAAATACTAAAGAGTCTCACCTTACTTCTTATTCCCATGACTTTTTACCATCCAACTAATAAACAAAATTCTCATCTAATAGGCTAGACAAATCTGTGCACTCATAGGTATTGAAATCATTTATGTTAATTGATAATAAGTTAAATTTGATTTTGGTGATGCTATTAGTATATAGAATTGGATATTAAAAGTTAATCAATTGTAATAAAACCAAGAAAATTGAAAGGAAAAAGAAAATTTAAGTGGTGTGGAATTATAGAATGAAAATGAAGCAAGAAAAATGGTAACTTTTGCTTCGTTTCCAAATGTTAAACTAATGCAAAGAAGTATTGTATGACTTCTATACATATTGGAAGATGTCTTGGAAACGGAAGAACAAAAAAAATGACATCATGTGGCCGCACAGGTGGCCCATGCGGCCGCATGGAACCCGCGGTGAACCGCGGAATGCATTCCGCGGCCTACCCGCGGGCAACAGAAGATTTTTTCTAAGGTCGGTGGCCACATGCGGCCGCACAAGCCAAAAACCAGCATTTTCAGAAATTGAAATAGAAGTCCTTGAACTTTCTAATTCATTTTAGATTGATCAAAGAACTTATTTTATGCACTTTTAAGCCCTAAAATCTATTTCTTTCTCATGATTAACCCCTATGTCAATTGGAAAGATTTCCTTTTAACTATTTTGCACCCAAATTAACCCTTGTAGGTTAGTATTTAACCTATTTTGAATAGACTTCAAATAAATTGCGTAATCGGATTGTTAAGGTTTTGAAAACTTAAATTTATGGTATATGCTTTTGAAAGTAATACATATCGTTACAATACTTAGCAAATTTCGAGGACGAAATTTATTTAAAGGGGGTAGATTGGAACATCCTGGAAATTTTTACAAATTAAGATAAGCAACAAATTTGTTGATTTGAAAGAATTACTTGAATATCATTGTAAGATTTCTTAAAAATTAAAAGATTGGTATTCAATTGACATTAAAGAAAAAATTTAGTTCCTAATTGACATAAGACAAAGTGTAGTGACCTAATTGACATAAACTAAAGAGCGGTGACTTAATTGAAAGATAATGCAAAGCGGAAAGACTTCTCAGACAAATTCCTGCCAAGTGTACGGTATATGTTGCGCCACATATCAAGATGTGATTGGTGGAACTCAAATTTTATTAAAAACAATTAAGTTTTCAACTATTATAAAAAGGGCCTTTGGATCCTCAATTTCCCAAAGACCCCCAAACCATCCCCTTTCTCTCCAATAACCCCAAAATTCGTCCAAAGTCATTGGCAGAAGGAAATCAACCCTAAAAACCCATCATAATTCCTATTTATCTCTTGAAAATGGTCTCTTACCATATATAAAAGAATTATAGCTTGAAAAATAGCTTTAATTGAGAAATTTTCAAGGCTTTTAGTGACACTTTTCTACGTGAGAAATGATTAGGTAATCTTTAAGGTGAGTAACATATGTATTGGTTCTATCTCTTCTGTCTCTTGGCTCTTTCTTTTGGCTTTTCCTCTCTTTTAGAGCTTGTGTCTTTCTTTAATTGTATTTGGCCTTTGATAATTGACGGTGCATCATTACCTAGTGAGGCTATATACCTGTTCTGCTCTGCTATTTGAGTTACTCTATGGTATTATGACCTTGTTATGTGGTCTCGGTCATTTTGAATTGTTATTGAATTATATAGCTTACGAGTAGAGGCTAAACTAGTCATGTGCCCGAGTTTCATATCTTTATCTCTTTGTGAATGACCTCTTTTGTGCCTAAAAGTTCCTTCTCTTATATTATTTTGCGTGGGTCAATACATGTTATTATTCACTGGGTACTTTTGTACTCACCTCATCTTCTATAACCCTGTAGGTATTGAGTTATGAATCTTTGTGGTCAGATCATCCCAGAGGTGGAGAAAATACATATATGTGATCAAGATTTCGGTGTGTGCGGCTGAAGTTTCGTTGTGGGTAGCCCACATAATATTTAATTATAGAGTGCGCAGTGAAAGCGTCAACACCTTTGAATTGTATTTGAAAGGTCTCGCCCTCGATTTTGAACTCGAGACACGTGTTTAACTGCTTCCGCTATTGTATAAAATTGGGGGCGTGACAGAGGATGCTTTAGAGATTACAAAAATGCCATTTCATAAATTTCAAGCAAGTCCTTGACTTTTTTTTTCTATTTTTTGGGTCAGCAAGTTTTTTATTTTGTTGGGTCATTTTCGTCGTTATATATTATTTTTTTGCGGGTTTTTATCCCATGATATAATTTGGGCTATCTCGTACTTCTTATCTTTTGCTGATTGTGATATTTTTTTATGACTTAATTACTCATTTAGTGACTCAATTACTCGTTTAATTATGTTCCGTATATAATTTTTTAATTTGTAAAATATATTAAATAGTTGGAAATGAAGTTGCATAGGAAATATAGAGAATTTTCATTAGAGACTATGAGTTGGAGAAAGTTAAAATAAGAAAAAAAAAAAAAAAAGAGATGTCAAATCTCTATTTTAGGTAGAAGAAGGAAAAATAGAGATTTGGGTTGGAGATGACCTCAAAATGACTTGTTTTGGGCTTTCATTTTAGTTAAAGAACTTTCCTTTTTTTTCTTTTTTTTTTGAAAAATGCTTTTGTATTTATTGATTTTTGGTACTATCAATTTTGATCAAGCATCACAACTTACTAATGTGATTTGTAGGGTGGTAATTACCCATATTAGCAGTTGATATGATATCACATCATGATTTGTTGTGATTGCGGCATCAGACGTATGATATTTTAATCCTACTAGTCACATGGCATATGTTATCCGTTACCAATTATTAGTACTTGTTACAGGACACCAATTTGAGAATAACGCATTTTTCTGATCGAAGGATAATTATAGTGTTGCTAAATGGACATTAATGAAAAGTAGAATTATATTTGTGAGAATGATAGTGTTTTTTTTTTTTTTTTAGTAGTTGAGATTGGTATTATTATTCGAATGATTCATATCAAATATATAGATGTGTGATCAAATTTTATTTTTTAATAAAATTAGTTTGGAAACATGTCGAAAAATGATATTTCTATCCTACCAAATTACCCAACTAATAATTTCATGCCGTTTTTGTTTTGTAGCAAAAGATGGCGGCATGCTGCAGTTACAAGTAAGGCAGGGCTACGGCTAGTTGGAGCAATTTGCACTCCCCATTTCCTTTTCTGGTACCCGTGCCTTGTAAGCAAGACATGCAGTCCAATTTGTTCAAAGTACATTCCTTTACTATCTAGTTAGACACTAGTCTAGGAATACAAAAAATTCCTCTTTCTCCTATTCAATTCAACTTTTCTACTGAGAAAACATGTTGAAGAATATTCACTTGTACTTCACTTTACTTTTGATTTTATTCTTTATTATTCGGCCAACACAATCAGTGCCTGAAGGTGCAGTGATTACACAAATTCCGGGTTTCAACGGTACTTTGCCTTCCAAACACTATTCTGGGTAAGAATGTTAAAGTTCCCCCCGCAACCCCCCACCGCCTTTTTTTAATAATTTTTTGTTGTTGTTAATGGGTTCTTTGTAGTTATCGTTTTCTTTATTTGGGTTTTGCAGTTATGTGACCGTCGATGAAAGTCATGGGAAGAAATTGTACTACTATTTTGTTGTGTCTGAGAGAAATCCATCCAAGGATCCTGTTGTTCTTTGGCTAAATGGTGGTCCTGGGTGCTCCAGCTTTGATGGGTTTATTTATGAGCACGGTATTGGAATTTTTAATGCTTTTTATTCAAAAATTTGACTTCGGGGATTTTTTGTTAATGTAAAAATACTGTCTTTTTTGTGAGAAGATTGCTGAGTATTTTTGTTATGGAAGATGATGCTGTAAAGTTGCCATATTTTTTTGGTGGGTAGCGTGTAGAGGTGCATTTTTCTGATGGATGTACTAGGAGTTCCGAATCAAACGTCACCGTCATTGAATGCTGATTTCCATTTCTTGAATTGGTATTTTCAGGAAAGAGAAAGGATTATTGTTTGGCATTGGACTTCTGAACTAATAATGTATCTAGATTTATATGAAATTCAAATTGTGTGAGCTTATTTTTCTTGCTCTATTTGACGTTTGCCCGATTGTGTTTTGTCAACAAATGATATGTGTTTCAAGGGCAATTCAAGAACATAAGAAAGCAATAATTTTGATTTCTAATAGCTGTAATAAAATAGTTGTTCCTTTTCTGTAATGTTTGTCATCAGACATCAAAATATTTTCTTTTCCATTAATGTTTTCAGGTCCCTTCAATTTTGAGCCAGGGAAACAGGACAGTAGCCTACCCACCTTGCATCTTAATCCTTACACGTGGGCAAAGGTTACTATTTTTAGCGTACTTGATATTCCTTTTATTTCCATCTTTGTAGATACGAGATTAAACAGCAATTTGTTTGAAGGAAATGAGTTCCATGTGCTTACTAGGTTTCATGATTGATATGTTCTTCAATTATCAGGTGTCCAGCATTATATATTTAGATTCTCCCGCTGGTGTTGGACTGTCATACTCGGGAAATAAATCTGACTATATTACAGGAGATTTGAAGACTGCCTCTGACTCCCATATCTTTCTTCTTGAGGTGAATGTTGAAAAAGTTAAATAGGTTATTGTTTATGTTCTTCACGCAAATGTATATCTTTATATTTTTCTTTCTAACATTTTAAATCTACAACTTGGTGTCATCTCGCTAGTGGTTTGAACTCTATCCAGAATTCCTATCCAACCCGTTCTTTATAGCTGGAGAATCATATGCTGGAGTGTATGTGCCAACGCTGGCCTATGAAGTAGCTAATGGTAATCCTTTTTCTTATCAAATGTCTGTTACATTTGTAACAGAGGTTAAGTTTCACTGAGTAACTTGAAAAAATGGAAGTTCGATGAACAACATTAAAATTTACTAAAATTTTAGTAACCATTAACGCATTTAACCAACTTATAACCAAAATGACACGTTCCTGGGATTCTCGTAGGAATTGATGCCGGTACAAAGCCCATCATCAACCTAAAGGTATGCATGTTTAATGTTTCTATTTCAGCTATAATACTGGCCTCTAAGTAAATCCCTTGATTACAGGGGTACATGGTGGGAAACGGAGTTGCGGATGATGTGTTTGATGGCAATGCTCTTGTGCCATTTGCACATGGGATGGGTCTCATCTCAGATGAACTTTTTCAGGTATATATGGCTCTGATTATTCTTATTTATGTTGCAGAACTTCTGTTTCATTTCTAGCAAGTCTCTAAGCCATGTTCATTGTCGACCTTAATGATATAGCACTAAAACTGTTCTGTATCACATGAGGCCATGCAAGTATTACCTGTACCTAAATTACGGTTCTTGCAGTTTTTTCTTTTCTTTTCGTTTTATACATGGAGTACTGAATCTGTGTGATGCATTGCGTTGAATCATTAACTTCAAATCTTAGTAGATTAAAGTAGCACTTGAGTTTATGAAACAGTATGAAAGAGCAAATATTGGTTTTAACTTTTTACTTATGGGCAGGCATTTGTATTATCTATTTTTTGATCATTCAGTTGAATCAAGAATGCTACGGATCAAGGAAAAGTCTGCTGGCATGCCTTACCTCTGACTATAATCATAATGAGGAGATCACTTTGCTGGATATCCATTAAATCGGGACAAAAGTTTGACTTTTAACTATATGACATGAAAAAACAAATTTGAATCTAACTATTTAATGGAAGAAGATTTTTACTTGATGCTAGAGTAAAATCACAAGTTTGCTGGAGCTTCCAACAGTGGGTTGATGGTTTATGTATTTACCAAGTGCATCACAAGATCAAGGGAATAATCTTAATTCTTCAGTGAAGTATGGGGATGTAGCGGGCTTGGCTGGCTGGCTGGCCTTTATACTGACTACCAAGATTTGAATGGCAGCACACCTGTACAATCTAAAGTTTCTGTTACTGGCATTTAATTGTAGACAGTGTAGAAGGATGGGAGTTATTGTTATTGTTAGATAAATTGTTGTCAAACTTGCTTGTTTACTAACAACAAAGTTCTAACAATCTTTACTTCACATTGCAGGAAGTTAATGCCGATTGCCAAGGGAACTATTATAATCCAGCAAGTGAGAGTTGTGAAAATAAACTTTTCGAAGTTGATGAAGTAAGATATGAGCTGCACTTATTATTTATTTATTCATTCCTGGTTTTATAGGCATACTCTCTTCTGTTAGGTTTTAACTTCTGAATAATATCAGGCAGTGGCGGATTTGAACATTTATGACATTCTTGAACCATGCTATCATGCCAAAGAAAGTATCATTACACTTCGTAACATAAAGTTGCCACTGAGCTTTAGAAAATTAGGTGAGACAGGAAGGCCTCTACCTGTCAGAAAAAGAATGTTTGGGCGTGCTTGGCCTCTAAGAGCTCCGGTAAGAGAAGGACTTGTTCCTATGTGGCCGCATCTTTCTAATGGGGGTCAAGTTGTTCCATGTATTGTAAGTTACTCAAACTGGCTATTCTCCTGTTCCTTTTGTTTTTGCTCGGGCGAATAAGCATCCTCCAGATAATTTTCTACCAAGTACCAATAATAAGCATAAGGTAAGACATCTTCAATCTTGGTGACTTCTGATATTAAACAGATGACATTGTTAGAAATTGCAAAATTTGTTTCCAGTTATTTTCAGTTCGTTATTTTCATTAGGGAATATGATTTGTCAGGAATTTTTTATGCATGTATCCATGATTTGTCAAATCATCCATTAAGATATCTGCTCTTCTTAAATGCAGGAACATAGAGGACCGTAATGAGAATTTTATCTTTCTACATTCAGAATATCAGAAAACTATTTCCCTTTTTCTTTTCTATGTAATTTTGTCAGCTACATCTGTCTTTTTGAACTTCTTATTGTGTATCGGTGTATGTAATGGCCTAGTTGCTCTACTTATTGAGCTTTATAATCTGAACAACTTCCTGGGATTTTGTTCTGGTAGTCTTATTATCTGGACAAACCATGCAGGATGATAGAGTTGCAAATGTATGGTTGAACAATGAAGCAGTTAGGAAAGCCATTCATGCTGAAAGTGTAAGATTTTCTCATCTCAAATTGTACCAGATCCTGAGCAAAGTGATTTAAGTCCAGTTGTGTATCAGGGAAATTCAATTGGAAGGTGGGACATGTGCACAGGCAAACTAATTTTTTGTCATGACGCTGGAAGCATGATCAAATATCACAAGAACCTTACACTTCGAGGATATCGAGCACTCATATACAGGTAAAGAAAACACTAAAGCCTGTTGCCCAATGTTAACTCATCATCCTTCGTCATCTCTGTAATGACTCATCATCCTTCTTCATCTGTGTAATTCTAAACCTGCAAGCATGGAGGTTTTCACTTGTTTGTCACCAATTCTGTGGGTACCAAGACTATGAACGGGTTATAGTTGTTCCATTATCAAAACCAAATAGACGGTTAAGTTTTGTTCCCATTTATTCACCTTACCATTTCCCCTTGGCGGAATCAGTTTCAAGATGAGAGTACTAAAGCACAAGATCCTTTGCATTTGATGTTTCAACAGCATGAAGTCCTAACTTCATCACCGAACTGTTTCAATAAAAGTTGGTTTTATCCACTGGATGTGTTTTCAAACTTCGTCATGGAACTACGACTTACATATGCATGCATCTTTGATGGAAATGTACTGTGCTTTAATCGAAACCTGTTTACGGTTATTGCGGGGATCCTATGTAGTTGCTCACTATGTTTCTGGCAGCGGTGATCATGATATGTGCGTCCCATATACCGGAAGTGAAGCTTGGACAAAATCCATTGGATACAAGATTGTGGATGAATGGAGGCCTTGGTACCTAAAAGATCAAGTGGCTGGGTATGTCTCTAACTTGTAGTTATTTTCAGCTTATTTCTTCATCTTGACTAAACATATCTTGTTATCTGGCCCACCTGGTGATGAAAAGTTTTTCTTTGCTGTACAAACAAAAGAATACTCCAACCTATTAACTGCCATTTTTCCTGGTGCAGGTACTTACAGGGTTATGAAAACAACCTCATCTTCCTTACCATTAAGGTCTATAATAATATACATCCAGAAACTTGTTCTGCAGTTAGTCAAATTGTCCGTTTTCTATAAGTTAATAATTCAAGTTGTAAGCGGTGGCTTATCTACTATCGTTCCGTAATGATGCAGGGAGCTGGACACACTGTACCAGAGTATAAACCACAAGAGGCACTGGAATTTTACACACACTGGCTGGAGGGCCAAAGGATAGAAGACAGATCGGGTTGCGTTCAAATCAGGATTTAAGCTTTGGAAGTTGATCTATTCTGAACCTTTTTTCATGATTTGTGAATCTTGATCGATGATGACCGAATAGAAGCTCTGAGGATGGTGTGTGTGTCTGTGTGTGACAATAAGAAGATTCAGAAAATAACTGGAGATCTATGGATCTGTGAATAAATAGTCTCCAAGTGTTAAGAATTTGAACATGCTTAGAATAACTGTTCCTTTTTCCTTAGTAAATGTTATGTGACTCTTACTGCCATCCAATTACAATTGATTTATGAATATTACATGACCAAGGATGTAACTCAGCTAAAGCAGAGTTCTTGAATTTGCAACAGAAGTTAGCAGAGGCTCAGAATATGAAAGCATGAAAAATTACTAAATTTCTCAAATTTCAAGATTTAACTTTTCTTGATCGTCGGTTGTCCAATTAATCACGTGCTGAATCAGGAATTGCTTCAAGCTCTTTTGTTCGATCTCCCTCTTGTTGGCCTTTATAGAAAAAAATTCATATCAGTATATGTTAAAAAGACAAATCATGTATGACAAAAAGATAATTTACCTCCACTGTTAGAATGTTCAAAACCGAGCCATTTAATGTGGTAACGTTGGCATCTACCACTTTTAGTCCTAGTGATTCCATTGCCTCCATTAGTCTCACAAATCCTCCTCGTTTTTTCGCGCATGTACATCTCAGCAAGAATGCTTTTGTACCAATTTGACTTACTTCGACTTCAACCTAAAATTTAACAGAAATAATTGGAAACTGTGCAAAAATGGAATCTTCACTGAAGCAGAACTTGATGCAAAATGTGCAATATTCTCCTTACCTCTATTTGGTTCTTATCACTAGGACTAAAATTGCCTCTGTTGATATCTGCTTTAGGTAAATATTCATGGCCTGCATGATATTTTATCGAGTTTTTGGCATAGGTTTCGCTGTTGTCATCTTCCATATCTCTCAGTTCATCTCGATATTTTTCAATTGTCTCCTCCAGCTCCTTTATGTATTCAACTGCATCCCCTAATATAGCAGCCCTATCCATCTGTGAGAAAAGAAAAATCATACAAAAAACTTACTGAACATTTTCTTAAAAGCATGTACACCATTTTCTTAAAAGCATGTACACTGTTGAGAATAGTAGAGGAGAATTAACTAAATGTGTTATGATCAAGCATAAACCTTGGAAATTTTTGGTACTAATGAGCGAAGCGCAAAGAGCCCATCTTTTATCCTCTTTCTCCTGTTCCTCTCTGTGATAAGATTCTTTGATTGGTAATGCTCTTTTTCTGCACTCTGCCTATTTTTCGCATTCTCCTTTTCACCAGAAGACCCCAGTGAAAAAGCTGCACTTTGTTTCCTTTTCAATTTCAGATTGCTGCTTGGCATTTCTGAATACTTTACAATTGATTTAGTGGGTGATATGCGTCCAAACAAGTTATCTGGATACATGTTAAGTGATGGAATCTCGTTTGAAACAGTTGAAGATCCCTCAATGCTTGAAGAGATGTTTGACAGGGGCGCTGGAGGAAACAAATTCGTATAATGAAGTGATGGAAGCCAATCATTTTGGTTGTTATTCAGATATGGATAGCAAATTTGTTCTCTAAGGTTGAAATTGATATACCCTTTCTCAATCATGTTTTCTTGTTCTAAGGAAATTTTAAACCGAGCAGATATAAGATCTACTGTTTTCTGGCTCTTTGGAACCTGAAAGAAGATGAGAGTTTTCTTTTACAAAATTACAGAAGAAGATAAATTATTAAAATTTCCACAGAAGAACAGAGTTTACATTTTTTGCACTGAAGAGCTCAATTAAGCCACCAGCAACTGGAATTAGAACTTGGGTTCCCACTGCTTCCTGCAGTTGAAGGGAACATAAGACTCATTTGATTACACAAGAAAACAATCTGAAACTCCTTAAGAACTTCATGAAGGAATGTGATCAAACACACTATCTACTTTGAAAATTAGAAAGCCAATAACTGAGCTCGACAAGTAAGGATTAACTCGTTTCAACTCATTTCTCAGTGAAGGATTAATGCCAATCAACATAGTGGAACTACTACCTAAATATAGCCTCAGAGTTACCATTTTTCTACGTGGCAAAATTTGTTATGAATCAAGTCTTAATCTCCATCCACGAGGCTAATAAAATAAATGAAAATCAAGAAAATCACACAAAGATTTGAAGCTACGTCCACTAGCAGCAGGAGAACGGAAAATTATTGATGCAGAGCGAGATACTCACGGGTGAACTATTTGAAATAGAGGCATTTGCAAGGGTTAGCCATTTTGGTTGTTTTGATATCACTACCTCGCCATGAATCCTGGTTATAACTTAAACCTCAAATATCAGAATACCTTCTTGATCTTTTCAGACAAATTATTATGCCCGAATCACAGGAATTCTCAAGAAACCAAAGAATGCGGTTGTTACATAAAAATTTGCAGAGAAACACTAATTACCCAGAATACAATCCAATAGAAGAAGGAAATTTTGCCAGAGCCCTGCAAGCCTTTGTTCTAAGAGGATGCCTAATTCTTGAATCCTTGCACTCAACATTCAAGTCCTTTCCCACATCAATTTCTTCTTTCAATTTGAATGGCTCTCCATTTCCACCGCTGCAACAACAGGCCCCCCATTCTATAAACCTGGAAAAATCAATCAAGAAATCAAAAGGGTTGAACAAAAAAGTGCTTATGTTCTTGAAAATAATTGCTTATCATCAGTAGTTCAGTACCTTGACGGGTCATCGCCCAACTTCCAAATGATACAATAATCCCATGCCTTAGTTTTCACAAGGGGTCTTAACCAATCCGCTGCTCCCTCTAAAGCTGCAATTCCTGTCTCCATTTGTTTGAAAGCTTCTTTGGTTTTTTATGGGTTTTCTGCTCCAAGGGACCACCTCCTCAGTCACCCTTTCGAAAATCTGTTGCTATCATTCCAATTTTTCATTTTCCCGTTGATAGATCGGAAGAGCACACGTCACGGACGACAAGCCTAACGGACTTCCCAAAATGCAGTGTCTCCTTTACCAGAATAAAATCTGTCAGAGGAATCTGATTCTCTCTCTCCCTCCCTCTCTCTATCTCTCTCTAAAAAAGGTGAAGAAATTACTTGGGGTAGAGGTAGAATGGTTCAAAAGGTTAAGTGAAGTGCAGGATAACTGCACATGGTAATGATGAATCATTTTCACATGGGGAAAAATTGAAAATGCCTTAACCAGTGAAAGTGTGAAACCAGTGCGGCAACGAAGTGGTAAAAAAATGGCTGATAAGTAATGCAGGACACAGAAGACAGAATATTTGCATATCTCTTCTTGCCTCTGATCCTATGATTTGTAATCAGAAGTTGTTTGTACAATGCAGTACTCTGCAATTATTGTTAATTGTCTCATGGAACATTTTACAAGGCTTTAAGACCAAGAAATCAATAAAAACTTGGCTTCAAGAGTTTCTTTAACATTTTTGTATTTTTACTTGACTCGAATGGTGTTGAGGTCGCCTTGTACTTGATAACGATTGGTGTTATATATTCATTAGTATGGTATGTAGAACCAGAAATGATGGTAAACTTGATGAAGTAAATTAATCTAACGTAACATAGAAATTACATATTAGCTTCACTTTATAAATACTTATTCCACAACTAATTTATACCACAACCAAATAGACTCAAAATTGCGTCTGTCATGATTTGATTTGTGTTGTATTGGTTGAATGCTCAAGTTTTCTGATAGGAGAGCAAAGTTTGAAGCATACACATCCTTCCTTAATTTATTGATTGGACTCATAGGATTATCTTAGTGAAGATGCTTTTATTCTCATCCGAGTATTGCTTTCGGGTAGCGTTGAACATGAGTTTATTGATGTTTTGCAATTCGGCACACGCACAAGCTTTAGTACTTATATTGCTATATACACGCAAGTTAGGTTATTAATGACGTTGAGGTGTCTTCCTTTTTCCATTTATATTTATCAGTATTTTCATTTACCTTGGTTCAACTATTTTTTCGATATCATATTTGATTGCATATTATTAAATGATTCATGTGATAATTGATCATGTGCACGTGTGTAAAACATTAGTGTTTTAGCTCTGGAACGCTTGATTAAATTCTTTTATCACCAGTTACATTTAATGTGAAATTTAACTTCTCTAAATTGCACAAGGGACACATATTTGCTTGTGTGAATTTTCTATAGAACCAAATCTGGTTTCAAAGTTTAGATCCAGATCTGGTCTTGCGGCCGCATGAATCACGTAATGGCCCATGCGGCCGCACCAGGCCGCATGGGCCGTCTAGTGGAGCCACACGACCTAGGGCCGCTATACCGTCTGGCTGTGCGGGCGATGTGTGCCCGCACAGAATAACTGTGAGGCCCTTACCAGGCCCTGCGGCTCCACCATGTGGCCTAGTGCAACCGCATAGGTCATTACGTGCAGCCGCATGACATGACTAGATTTGGTTCTATAGAAAGCCTGTTGCTTGTGTCTTATTGAAATTGAGAACTCTCAATAGGAAATGACCTGATATGTGCATATATATATATATATATATATATATAACTTAAAGAACAAACCTAAATGATTCATGATTTGATTTTGGACAGGAAATTGTCACAAGTCTCTGAGCAAAAAGATGGGACATTGCCTAGCAATTGATTTTTACTCTATCAATTGAAGAATAAATATTATTTCAAACTTTGGTCTTTTATCAATTGTTTCACACAAGGTTCTATCGATTTGTCTTGTCTATTTGAATGCATTTTGTCAAAATTTGTAGGAAAATAAGTATCACAAAAAGAAAATATTTGAGATATAATAAGTGCAATTTTAAATCGGTATTGTGTTGGTGATTTTAATGACCTATTGCATTCGTCTGATGAGAAAGGAACTAATGATCATCCTAATTATTTGATTAGAGGCTTTAAAGATACGATTGCGGACTGTTGCTTAAATGACCTGCAACTTTATGGTCATCCGTATATGTGGGAGAAGAGTAGAGGAAAGGATAACTGGGTACAAAAACGTCTTGATCGAGCGTTTGCTTCAACTGATTGGATGA
>CAVNYN010273556.1:0-18682 GCA_963692815.1 Nyctanthes arbor-tristis
AGTTCAGTATCCCCATCCACAGAAAACATATACATCAAAGAAACCAGTCTATACTGATGAAGCCCATTACTACTTGGGTCAAGAACAAAGGGTTGCCCACAAGTTGTGAGAAAATAGCGGCCACCAGTCTTAATGGGTGCCCAAATCTGAGCTAAGACATGCTGTTCAGTCAAATCTTTGAAGTACCGAAGAGCCTGTGTCATCCTCTCCTTGATTATACAAGTTCCATCAGGTTTATCAAGTGGCAGAATTCCCACTAATGGAGACGGCAATTTCCCTTTTTCAACATTTTCCCGTGAACATTGAGCTGTCGCATCAGGATTACCTGCAGCAGTCCAAATAATCAATATTACTGCAAGTAAATGTCAGTTCACTATGCAATAACACGTCTTCAGTACATTGCAAATCTACTTCAGGAAAATTACCAAAAGTATGCATCAAAAACACTTTTGTCACTGCAGAACAGTAACGTAATCACCATTAAGCTGACAACATGTGACCGAACTTGCCATTTTGAATTTTTGGGTCTTTTTATAGCTTTAACACACAGATATTCAGAAGGGAATTTACCTTACCTTAACTTTCCACCGTTAAGAAGGTTCTGAATTCCAGTCAGGCTATTGAGTTATAGACATTTTATTTCTCTGCTTAGCTATTTTGCTTGATACCAAACTGAAAGGATGGATTTTTGTTGTTGATAAAGCTGAGATTGAACTAATAATACATTTATAATGAAGCTTGTGTCACAGAAGCTAACACGTAATAATAATAAAAATGTTAATGAAGCTAGGATATTTATTCAATTACAGAAACTTTACTAGTAAGAGAGCACTGCAACTAAACGGAATCTCGTACTAATAAAGACATCAAATAGAACTATAATTCCAAGAATTTCAACCTTTTCATGCATACTCTGCAAAATAGATTTTAGCCAAAATCAAATGGAAAAAGAAAGAAATAAATAAAGTCAACAAAAAAGCTCGGAGCAGAACTGAGGTCATACTGGAAAGAATTCTGGAGCAGTCGGAGAAGCGGAAACTGCCAACAGAAAGGGCGGGCTTATCATCTGAAAAGGACCAAAGAGGTGATGAAGGCTGGTCGGAGTTGGAGAAGGGAAAGGGAGACGCAGAATTCCCAGCCGCAAAGATCTGATCCAACGGCCAAAAGGAATCGAGCTCAAGATCCAAATCCATCATGGGGTCCCCAGTGTTACGCGGGGAAGATGGTAGTGAATTGCGCAGTAGCTTCTTTGTCGGAGAAGTTTCTTCTTCCGGTTGAGAGAACATTCCAGGAGGAAAAATTTTCGCCTTCATTGTGCTACTTTTTATTATCTGGTGCTGGTTATGTGGAGGAGAGAGATTGGTAGAGAGAGAGAGAGAGAGAAGGTCAGTCTCAGAGATGAGGATGGAAATTGAGGATGGTAAAACGGGGACCAAGGTGATTCCCAAATTCCATTCCTCTTCAACAATTTGGCTGGAATCTCTAATTGGAGTGCTGGTTGCTCAGCTGCTGCTATTTGCACCAAATTAATTATTATGCTGATATGGATAATACCTAATAATAATCAGTCAGAATTTATCCTCTGATTTTCCTTTTTCTCTTCCATCAACTTTTGTTGAATTCCGTCCATCTTCCAACACTATCAACTGTGGTAAATTCCAGAGGCGCCTATTGGAGTAAACATGATATAATCTTATATATATAGTACTATATGGTACCATATATTCATGTAGTGTTAATTGAGGCACGCCACATGATTGTGATTTCCCATATGACGTGCTTCAATGTCTGTCATATGACCGTATGACACCATATCAGACTCTATATATAGCACTAGAACGAGACTAGTAATTGGAGAGCAAAATTAACCCTTAAGATATTTAGATTGGAGGGTAATTAACTGGTGAACGAAGAGGGATGTATCATTACTCCGATCATAAATACTAATGAATAGAATAATATTATTTATTTAGATTAAATTTGAAATCAATCTCTAGTTTACTTGTCATTTTTTTATTAATCATTGAATAAATTAATGCACTCATGTATTTATGTATCTCCACTCATCCTTCAGTATGGTGCTGTTAATTATACTAAAGACTGATATTTAATTTAGATAAATAGCATTACTCATTAAAATACCACAAGTAATTTTGATTATAGTAATAATTTAAGTGCAATCAAGGCACGCTGACCAGATTAAGAGGAAAATTAGGCACTCTAATCATTGCGCGGTGAATATCACGGTATTATGTGGTATGGGAGATTAGAAAATAGGGATTATTATTATGAGTTCCTTTCTAAAACTTTGAGGTTTTGTAATTTTTGAAAATTTTCATTATTATTATTATTATTATACACATCCCTGGAGGTTTGAAATATATAAAGACTTTTTTGGGATATAGTTATGTCCATGGGCGATATATATATCCTTATATATATGATGAATTGGTCAACTTTTAATTGAGAGGGTTTTCTTTTCTTTTCTTTTTTCATTTTTCTTTAATAGAAGGGTGATAAGGGAGGGAAGGGAAAAATGGCACGTGTGGACTGAACCCAATACCTCCTACAACGAATGCGAATATCTTAACCATTATATTATAATTTGAATAATACTTATTTTTGTTAGTTGTTTACACTCTTAATCAATTGTTCGATTCCCTTCCCCTACAATCTCCTCTAATATCACCAAAAAAAGAAAAAAAATGAGAGAGAATTTTAGTTTTGAACTTTTGTAGTTTTCAAGAAGTTACAATTTACATGTTACATTTCATTTAATATACACTAGATAGATTTTTTAACTCGTGCGTTGCACGGGCATAACAACAAAAACTAAAAACATTGCAGGTAGAAAAGGAAGATGGCGTCCCCATCATTTTTCAGTATAATACTAAACTTGGATTTTTTTATTGTTATTGAAGAAAGAAAATTTTATTTTTATTATATTTCTAACTATTTTTAAAAAAAAAAGCAAAATAACTATACTTTAAAAAAATAGATAATATAAAATTAGAAATCAATTTGCTGTTAAATTTTCATATAACATAGTATAAGTATGATTAATTAATTTTCACAACACAACAATTTTTTGTTAAATTTCCGCAAAATATAATATAAGTATAATTAATTAATTTTCAAGAAAACAAAAGTGGCAATGAATAATTTATATAACTATACTTTTGTTTTCCAAAAAAAAAAAACCAATCAAACCACAGTCCGTCAAATTAGGCTTTTCATCGATATAAAATATGTAAAGTAAGTTAATTCGAGAATTTTTTTGAAATAACTAATCGTGAATTGTTGTAGCATGCTTAAAAAAAGTTAAAATGTTTATTATAATATTTCTAGCAAGAGTAGTATATGTGAGTGTGTGTGTGTGAGGGGGAGAGAGAGAGAGAGGGATCAATTCATATTTTTAATTCTTATGTAATAAAATAATCGACTATGGATAAAGGGATGGTAAAAAATAAAATAAAATAAAGTAAACTGTCGAAAAAAATTTCCCCATGACACAAGTGACAGAATTGCAATCCGAATTAAAAGTGCAATTCAAGCCCAAACGTAACACGACACCCAATTGAAATATTCGGTTGGTAACCTAAAATTAAAAATCAAGAAAAGGAATTAATTAAGAAAATATATCCATTTTCTTGATTTTTAATTTTAGGTCAAGAATATGGATTAATTAAGAAAATAAAAACATTAATTCAAATATTCTAAAAAATTAATTCAAATAAAAAATTAAAGATTCACGAAGAGTTAAGAGAAAAAAGTCCTACATAAAAAATGAAAAGTAATTAAGGAAATAAAAAGAAAATTAATTCAATTCAACAATTAAAGATAAAGAAAGAGAAATATTAGAATATTTGAATTTCCATAGGAAGATTGAAACCATAATTGGATGAATATTCAAGGATAAGGTACAAAGAGGAGAAATTAAGGAAATTGAATCCAATACAAACATAAATATAGAAATTAGAAGACAGATTAGATCAGTATAAATTTCAAAAAGAAGAGATAAGAAATATGCAATAAATAAGATAATTCAAGAAAAAATAAAAAATATAATTTCACAGATGACGTCATTAATGACATCATAAGAATCCTTATAAAGCCTGACTATTGACGGGAAAAATAATATCAGACAAACTTCTCTTATTATTAATATATAGATTTTATTAAAAAAATTCAAAATATATAAAAATAAAAATGAGCAAAACGAAATTACCATTATTTGTAACTAACAAATCGCATATCATATATTATATTATATTATATATCACACTTTATAATTAACAACTCTTCTATCAAATTTCCCCCTTTTTGCTTATAATCTACAATGCTTTTTAGAAGTTAGATTTATGTAAAGTCGTGTTTATAGGAGAATATGTGGTAGAAATATTAAAAAAGAATATTGAAAAGTGTAAAAAAATTATTTTTTTGGAGAAATGTGGTTGATATTAATTTGATAAATAAATTTTTGCTTTACATAAAATAAAATTCCAAACAACAAGCTCTAACCATACATGACATAATAATTGTATGCTTTAGTTCACTAATGTTAATTTCCCATTGTTATATGTTTGAGTTCAATGAACAACTAATATAATCCCTCAAAAAAAAAAAAAAAACTAATATAATAAATTTATAACCTAAATTAATATCATTTAAAAAAATTACTTGAGAAATACCATAAGATTTTGGTAATTAAAATATTGACAAAAGATTAAATATAAGAAATTTGGTTTTTAAAAGTATTACATAACATAATATTTAAGGTGCAATTTGTTAGTTTTAATGAAAGTTATTTTAGTCTCTCCATTTTATTTAAAGAAGTTTTACAATTTTTGTTTCCCGGAGTTCTTCAAGGCCACAGGTGGTTTCAATTTATATATAGAGATGCTAAAAAACTTACTGGAAGTTTTGTTAAAAAAACTTTTCGGGCATATGGCGTGCCGTACACCAGGGCTACAAATTTGTTTAATAAATTTTACGAACCTTCTTAAATATTATCATTAATCTTTTATATATAATATATAAGGTGTGTTTTGTTAATCACACATAATGGTAATTTTGTTTAAATAAATAAATTTCTTAATTTTTTTTTTTTTTTTTTTTTGCATACAATGGAGATATGGGGCAAGGGAGGAAAATTAGAGAGAGGTAGGTGTTATTCAAACCCGAGATCTCTTATTTAGAATATGAGTATTTAAATATTGCGCCACTTATTCAAACTATTAAATTTTTAATTTACTTCAATAAAAAAAGTATGTTTTGTTTTTCTGAAAGTAAAAAAAAAATGTACGTTTTGTTAATAGTAACAATTTCTAAAATATGCCTAGACTTTTGCAGTCTAGTGGTATTCTTATAAGTTATTTACACCTTGGTTAGGGTTGATTCTCCCTCATACAATCCTTTGCAATGTTTAAAAGGAAAAAAAAAAAAAGAAAAGAAAACAATTTCTAAAATACATTAGCAGCACAAGCAATAGTCATGTTTTGGCGCCATACATATAGCACACTATGACACCATATAAGTGACGGATGCACTAATGGCCTGGAAAGAGTATAAATTTATTTATTTTTATTTTTTTCACAAAATATAATTCTTTTTTTAAAGGCCTAAATACAATTCTTAAGTAATCCAAAAGAAGTTAGCTCGGTCCAGCCCCAAAGCTTAAAACTCAAACATTTTTTTCCCTTTTTCTTTTTTTTTTTAAATTCTTTACTTAGCCCAATACCAAAAACAAATCCAGGTTTTCTTGGCCTAAAACAAATGCAAAATGGAAGTAATTTGTAGACATATCTAATTAACCCTATACCAAAAATGAATTTATGATGTATCTAAGAGAATGAAGACTCATTTATTTTTTGTGCTACAATATTTACTTGTTTTTAATTGCCATTAATAGATAAATAGTGGTTATGTGATTTGTGTATTTGAGAGAATATTATTATATTTCAAGTTTTGTTTAAACTAATTTATAAAACAGACTATGTCAATATTTTTTTAAAATTTTTATATATTCTAAAATTTATAGTGCGATTTCATTTTAAAAAATTTATAGTATAAAAAAAATTTCAGAGGCAGGACCCCTTCTAACCCCCAATTATTTTTTCTCTAAACTCAATTCGATTCTATACAAAATATTAAGTCAATCCTTACACCACATAATTATATGACATGCATCAGGCACACCACATGATTATGATTAACCATGTGGGGTGCTCGATGCACTAGATCAATTTCAGCACAAGCGAGAGGTCATTTCATTCTCCCGCCATTAAAATTATTCAATTAACGCGTAGATTCCCCGCGCCATTATTCCGTCGGAGTTTAAAATTGGGGGCGATTCAAGTGACGCCAAATTTTTTTATTCCGCGAAGCTCGAACTGGTGCTACCATAGGGGATAGGAAGCGATGGAGCGTGACGTATACCAAGCACGTCAAACAGAAGCGTAAGGTTTATCAGGACGGTTTCTTAGAACTTCAATCCTGCGGCCCCAAGGTTTTGTATTCTTCTGTTCCTTTTTTTTTTTTTTAATTTTCATCTCTAAAGTGTATTCATGTATATTTGTTTAGGCGGATGGGTGAGAATTATTTTATTTCGTATAATCGTGCTATAATTTATCATAACTCACGAGATGCTAATTTCTCTAATTTCATCATTTACGCTTCCGAGCTTGAATGGTTGTTAAGCTCGAGTTGAAATTTGATTGAGAATAGTGTGTCGTGATATTGCAACACGCTCAGTTATGACAACTGTTCCTGTCCTCTCCGTATAAATTGCGAATATCAATAAGCCAGCGCCGGTAAAATGCGTAATTTACCTTTTCGATTGTACATATTGTCTGATAAAATCTTGCCCAACTCGGTCATCATCCCCTTTTTTTTTTTTTTGGGTGTGTGTGTAGAACACATCCCTAATGAATTGGAACCTTCAATGATATTGGGACTATTTTGCCCACGTTCAGATAGGATTGGTAGTGGTCACATTCACATGAACTTGTATTGACTCCGGTAATTTGTTTAATCATTACCAGGTCATACTCTATGATGAATTTGAGAAGCTTTTGGAATGTAGGTTTGTGAAGAAAGATGATGTTATTGTATCTGGTGAAACTCTGGAATTTGCTTCCCATCTTGTTGACATTGGGGATCCATATGGTGATGTTAAACTTACACCGAGTTAAAGTTTTCAAGAAAAAAATGAGAAGGTCTTAGAGAAGCCACGATCATTGCTCAGCAATAAGTTTGTGCACCATTCTACTTCCGCTGGTAATTTATTGATGTTTATGTTCCATTCAGTTTTTCACTAAGTTGAAAAACACTTCTCTGTGTTTTGCACAATATTAATTTTGCATCTAATTACTCTTTTTGTGCTTCCCTTCAAAAGATAGGAAGATTAATTTTGGGAAGAAAGCTAAAGTGATTAATTTAAGCCCATCGCAAAAGATGATTAGAGGTTTGTTCAACCACCTCCACTGTGTTTTTTATCCTTTTCTAAAACGAGCTCCCTTTCCCTCCCATGCATTATTGTCACTGGCAGAATTGTACTATAAATTCTTGATGGCTTGGTATTGTGTTGGGGGTGACTGGTGGCAGAGCAGTAGCAGCAGCTAAGGATCCTCATTTTCAATACTAGTTTGCACAAAGGATTCACTTTTTGAGTCATAATCTTCTTTATGTCCATCATTTCTTCCTTCCTGATACCCTTAAAGAGGGAAGGCTAAATACTATGCCCAAATTCAGCATGTTCTTCTAAGTTCTAATGATCTGATAGCATATTTATGAAATTGACATTTCAGAGTACAAGAAGAGTGAAACAAGCAAGTATTGTATTTCACCTAGTCGTTCTGATACAGCAAAATCCATCACAAGAGGTTAGTTAAAGAAATAATCATTCATCTGAATTATATTACAATTTCCACCTTGGTGTTTTTCATGGGTGTTATCTACCCCCTTCATTTTGTTAAATGTCATGAACTGCAGACTTTCATTTCTGAAGACTTATAAGTTTTCCAATTTTCAATTTTTCAACTTAAGAGTGGCAGGTCTTGTACACTACACAAATTACTCAAAAGGCAAAGAAGTTTCACGATGGCTTTTTACAGCTTATAGTTCGTGGATCACAAGGGAGTCAGGTACATTCCAACATTATCCTTGCTGCGACTCATTTTTACTGTCTGTTTGCACACCATTTATTCAATTATGATGTCGCTACTCATGGATTTCAAAGGAGTATGAAAGAAAAGATGACCTCACAAAGTAATCTTAATATGTAGTCAAATACTGGTTTGATTGAAATTGCTAAATCCAGTGCTGTTATTTACTCCTACACATGCTAAAAGGGGCAAGAAAGAAAAAATGAACGCACAAGGTAATCTTGATGTGTAATCAAATACTGATTTCCTTGAAGTTGCCAAATGCAGTGCTGTTATTTACCCTTACAAGTGCTTAAAGGAGGTAGTTGTTCCTTTAAAAGATTATAAGTTTCTTCATTGTATTGAATGAACACTTGTTATTTAGTTCGGTGATTATTGTAAGTAAAAATTTAAGGATATAATCTTGTTTACCAATACTAATGTCTACTCGCTGCTCATTGTTGCTTATCATATTAAGGTCTTGCTGTGTGACACATCCAGGAGACTCTTGGACAGCAGGTTCCTTAGAAGGGATGAAATAGTCAGTTCTGGTGAATCATTAGGATTTGACAGTCATCTAGTAGACATTAGGGAACCTGAAGGAGAATGTAATCCCCCCAAGGATTTGGCACCTGAAAGACTAAATTGTGAAGCAGTTAGAAAAACCGAGAGAAGCCAGTCCAAAATCCCAACCAGTGGCAAATTTCCTGCTGGTAGTGTATCTTTCATCATTTCGATTGGCTTTCATCTTTATAAGGCATTTTATTTTCTTTTTGCTATTTGATGTATATAACTTTGATTTCCGTATTGTTTTACTTCCAGTTTTATCTTAGTTTTAGTGAACTAGGGACAATGCAAATTAACAAGCTACACCAAATGTCGTTAATGGCTTCTTGTTTTCTTATAGGACTACTAATGTAACTTCTCATCTGCCTTTCTATCTTTTCTTCTTTCCTCTTTTATTTTATTTATTTATTTTTTTTTTTTTAAATTCCCATGTCTTATCCTTACAAAACAAAGACCAAATGCTTGCCATTTCAGACTATCTTGTTTTTCTTCTAGTTGTTCAGATACAATGGAATTTAAGACTCCAGGTTGGTTGTTGTATGAATCATGCATCTAAAATTATTTGTAATAAATTCCTTTTTTAAACTTTTTATTCGTAATTATCTACATTTCATTCGTTAAAATGCTAAGAACTTCAGACTAACATTCCTTTCTGAAGATTTGGCAATTTCTAACTTACAGCGGCAGGTCCTGTACACTACTCAAATTACTCAGAAGGCAAAAAAGTTTCACGATGGAGTTTTACAGGTTATAGCTTGTGGATCACAGGGTAGGCAGGTACATTCAGACACTTTTCCGTGATTAAAAGACTGTTTCGATACCACGTAGTCAGCTATCACATGGCTGCTCAGATACTAAATGAACAAGAAGAAACAACAATTTGACAGACAGTGTTGCTTATCTTGTCCAGGTCATGCTGTATGACGCAACCAGGAGACTTCTTGAAGGCGGGTTTCTTAAAAGGGATGAAATAGTCAGTTCTGGTAAATCGTTAGGGCTTGGAAGTTATTTAGTAGACATTGGAGAGTGTGAAAAAGATAAAAAGCCGCCAGAGGACTTGGCTATTCCAGGAATTGATCTTGAAGCTAGTGTTAAAAGTGAAACTTATAATCAAGCCAACCCAACCATCGGTAAATTTCATGCTCGTATCTACCGGCTTCCAAATTAATAGAGGTCCTACATTTTAGATGAAGCATGCAAGTTTTGTTGCGCTGTTTAAGCATTAGGATTTTGTTTTCTTCTGTATTGTCTGGGTTCTGGTTCTAGGTTAGTTTTAATTTAAGGTTTATCAATTGATGATACTGGTTGATTATCTGTTCTGCGTCAGTAAGACATCTTTTCTTGGACATGTTAAAAAAGTTCACTTTTTCCCCACGCTTTTAGATTTTTAAAACACCAGATTCTAGTTCTCCCCAGGATGTACAGAAAACTCATCCAAAGTCATATAATTACCAGTAGTGTTTGCTTCCACACTGGAGAGAAAGCTCATCCTTCTCCACATAACATTTCTCCATTTTGATTCCGGGTAACTCGTATTGCTATATTGAGTCTGTTATCTCTAGTAGTAAGCAATATTTGGCATTGTTACTGAAAAGAAAGAGTTCACCCTTTTAATTTGTTTTAAATTTTAGAAGCTCGCATATCTTTCTGTCCCATGCACAAGTATAGGTAATTAATGGTGCTTGGTATGTGTCCCAGTAGTCTGATCATTGACAATTCTCCCAATTCTTGCAAGATGAAATCAGATCAAACTGCTGTACTATCACCAAATAATAATGGGAATAAAATTTATCCTCTCAAGATTATCGCTCTAAATCAAGAGATAATGAGAATTTAATCAATTTCCCTAAACCCGTGTGATTAAAATAGATAATCAATATATCAAACAATAATATATGTGTGGAAATTTAAATAACACTAGGAATTATTTAACGTCGTAAAACCCTTCAATGAGAAGGGAAAATCAACGGGCCAAACCGACAACTCCACTATCACCAAATAATAATGGGAATATAATGTTTATCCTCTCAAGATTATCGCCCTAAATCAAGAGATAATCACACACTATCACAATCACGCAACACCGTCAAGAACAATATTCTTGGCACTACAAATAACTCATCTAACAATAGATGGAACCCAATAATCAACAACAATAAGAGATGAAGAAAAATATCACCTAACTCCGTTCCAAGAATTAACTTGGAGAAACCACCGCTTGAAGGAATCGAACACCAAATCAAATGTCGAAGAATCTCGTTCCAAGCAATAAAATATAAAGCTGAATTTTCCTTCTCCAATTCCCTTGAATTTCCGTGCGTAATTTTGTGCAAATTCCGTGCGTCCTTTTCCTGCCAATCTCCGTGTTCCGCTTTTCATTTTTTTCCTGTGACTATTTTTTTGCAGCCTCAACATATATATATATATATATAGTCACAATTCCTAATCTAATTTGGCCACTATTTATGGGTTGGATTATTAAAAGCCCAACAGGTATGTGTCCCAGTAGTCTGATCATTGACAATTCTCCCAATTCTTGCAAGATGAAATCAGATCAAACTGCTGCACTGACCCATTAAAATTTAGCATCTTCTACATTTAAGTGTTTTACGAACCAATTAGAACCTGAATCTTCAGAATTCTTCTTTGTATTTCAAGTTTTATAATTTAATATTTCTCCTTTTGTGCATTTCATTGAATGTATGGGAGACCTTAAAAACACAACTTCTTCAGGGACATGCATGGACATAAATGGTAAAAGCTCCAAAACTTATGATGCAAATTTAAGTTGGACGGTCCCTGCAGATAAGCCTAGATGTGCTGGTAAGAGGTTATTTGAAAGTAACTGTAATTTTCAGACGGATCCAAATTATTTTCTTCTTGAGCGAATGTGTAAAGGTTTTGATAGTGAAGATTCCTCCACGCCCAGCAATTTATCTCGTGTGCACTCTCTAATTATTCTATTAAGATTAAAACTTTATATTGCGTCCACTCCTGTTTAATATTTTCTACCATTTCATTGGTGTTTCAGTTTAATTTTATAACCATAGATAGACCAAAGGTTGATGTAACTGTTGCTATTTTAAAGCGTTGTGTTGTTCTGGACCACTTCACTATATGATATTTCTAAAACATAATCGGACCTTGTGTTGCAGCAGTACTTCTCGAGAAAGTTGTTGAGAACTTGCTGTTAACTCTTTATACACAACTGTCTTAAGGAAATACATGAAAAGAAGAATTCTTAGAACATCTAGACACCAAGTGTTGGAATGCAGGCAAGGGATTTCATTGTCTATCACCAGCACTAGATTGATTTTGTGACACTGGAGGCTGCATGTATCTGTTTGTGCTATCATTCCTTCAGCAACCGTTCTATGCTCCAGTCAACAAAAAAAGGTAATTCCCCTAGACACTTTAAAGGTCTAAATTCAATGCTACTTGATTTTTAGAAGATTCTGTTTTTGGCTATTGACAAGCAAAACAACTTTAGATGCACATAAGGAATGATTTGAATATTTTACTTTCTTCTGCATATAAAGTTAAAGTAGACTGAATGATTTGAACTTTTACTGTCTTCTGCATAGAAAGTTAAAGTAGACTCTCCTCTAAATACAAGTTTGTATTTGGTGTATAGCAGCGTGAAGATAGCAAAGGAACTATTGCAGAATGTCGTGCAGAAGTTCCCTACGTTGGTGCTTCAAATGGCTCTATTGCAGGTGATTCCTCTGAGGATTTCAATACAATTGAAATGAATGAGTTCCCAAGCTTTGACCTTGGAATCTGAACGAGATACATCATTGAAAGGACGTGGAATGAGAAATTTTGCCATGATACCCTATATTTTTATATAAACTGAGTCCCCACCTTTTCTAAAGCACCCTAACGTCGGAGTGCCAGACAATGTCAAGTTTGTTTGAAATACTAGCTGGTGTTCCAGATGAGATAAAAGCGTCCCTACAAGTTTTTCTCTTCCACTCCCACCCCCGGGGCACTTCTTACAAACTTGCTAGTTAGTTTAGGCATGGTTGTCAGTATTGCGATCCGAATTGTAGGATTGTACGATCTTATGATTTCACCTACAATCTTAAATTAAAAATTGATCCAAATTGTTCACAGGATAGCCGTTTGATATGATCTTTGTACAATCCTACTATGTTTTTTACTCATTATTATATTGATTTTCATGCCAAAAATTTTAAAACAATGCAATAAGATGCCAGTTTTCCTTTTTATATGATAATCTAAAAGGAGAGTGATGCCTCTATGCCTTGTGTTTCTCTCAGAAGAAAAAAAATGGAGAGATACCAATAAAGAAAAAAAAAATCTATATTTTGCGTTGAAGAGAAGAGGGATCAACACACCAAAAAAAAAAAATAATAATAATAAAAATGATTATATAGAACATTAGAGATTTAAACAATGTCTTGGCTTAGTTTAAAATTAAAATTACAGAGAGTTACTTATATAATTGCGATATTTAATGATTATATTAGATAATAGATAGAATCTAAAATCGCCACTTGTGAAGAATTTCATTTGATCGTTCAGATCATGTATGTGCATATGATGTCACACTTAAAAAGTATAATTGCCTCTTGGGTGTTATTTGGAAGAAAAAAAAAACCCCTAATATGTAAATTATTATTTTCTTTAAATGAATTATTATTAATTCATATATATTGATTTGTTTATTATTTTTATTTTACCATTTAAAATACTTCTAGTTTTATAAACAACAACAATTATTTAATAGTTACCCTGCCCGTGAAAATAGTCTATTATTCATTTCTCATCAATCCCAAATTATAATCTTCTTTCTTTAGTTAATGTCTTAATTTTCTTATTATATTCCCATTTTTAATGTGTAATGTTATCAACAAATAAAAACTATAATAATTAAATGATAAGGGTATTTTAAGAAAAAAACGTTTTTAAATTCACTTTTGCCAAGAATATTTAATTTATGTGAAAATAGGTTGTGGACTATTTTCACGAGATAGAGGGATTATTTTATAAGATCTTACAATCGACTCTACCAATCCGATCCCAAAATACGATCAGACAACCTTGAGTTTAGGTACAACTAGGCTGTGGAAGCCACAAATTACATTTTTGGAGAATAAATTCGAGATTCTGAAAACTTACAAGTTAGCACATCAGCAGCCAAACTTTAAATTTGATTGTGCCTAGATGTATTTTCCTTAAAAGCAAATTAAAATTTTAAGTTTCACAGGATGTGAATAATAAATATCATCCCAAAAGAAATTCCAGATATTCGATTCATCATCCTAACCAAAATGAGTATCTTCCAGCAGAAGAGCAGTTACGATGAAAAATGAAGAAATGTAGAAAAGAGAAGCCTGCACGAAGATGGAGAAGATGATCTTCACACAATCCTCTCCAACTGCCTTGCATAAATCAGTGTCTGATTGATCAGTTGCAGAGAGGGAATCTCCTTGCAAGGTGCAGATTCTTTAGCTCTTTGGAAGAACAGCTAATCTCCCAATCTGGATGTTCCTGCAGTTGCAATATATTACAATTTGCACCGGCTCTCCTTTGTAGTGGCGAGAAGATGAATGTTAATAGCATATTTGATATTGAAGGAGGAAAGACTCTTACTGAACAAGCATGAATATTGGATTGACGGTTGAAGGATAGTGTGGTGTTAGCGGTTTGGATTTGAGAAGGTACGAGTTGCAAGAAAGCTCACCTCAAATAATAATAATAGTGATAAGAACAGTAATAATAATAATAATACCCTTATTGGATAAGCATAACTGTAGCGTTAACAGCCAAAGAATATCAAGGGATTAAGGGCAAGGTTAAGAGAGTACGAGACGCGCACCTCCTCAATATATTTAACCAAGCCTTGGTCAGAAGAAAACAGCAACATTTGTCGAGCATCATTTATTGAAAGGTAGTCATAAGCCTTCTCACTGCATCCTGCAATCTCATCTCTGCAATAACAAATAGACAATCAAGCACCAAAAACGAACTCGAGTTGGAAATAGGATGATAAACAAGTACTATAGCAAATTTCAACCTACACTTGCTCCCACAGCAAGGGGTTTTCTGTGGTCTTTATGCATGCATTAACGTAATCTTAAATGAAACAACTGCCAGAGGAACCAGCATTTGCATAATACTAACTACAATCTATGTTACACATGAAGAATCTATAGGTTAAAAAGCCTCTAACAACTTTTCATTTCTTTCCTCCCAAAAGTAGACAAGTTCCACACCATGATGAGTTCCATGTGAAACTATCAAATTAACTATATCTGCCAAGAAAATAATACATGTCGTAGTGGGATCCATAGCTGCCAGTATAATTTACCTGACTCTCTTTGCCAGCAAGTCCATGAAGTAAACATAATTTTCATCTAGCACTCAACACACGTATGGTTGTAAGCTCCTTCCATGAAAGATTGTTCCAATTCAATAGCATGCTTGATAAAAGGATTCTCTAAAGAGCTAGAAGAAAGCAATTCCAACTCAGTGTCATGAAATTCAGCAATTCTGTTTTGCACAAGAATTCTCAGTATATGGGATGCTCCTCAGAGGATGGTGGTAGCCCACTGCTCAATCAAGTGAAAGGAATATCATAAGCACTGTCATTTAACAATAATGTGCAGCATAAAAGTGGCATAATAATGTTTCTTCCAAATGCAGAAAGTCAGACTCCACATAACAAGTCGCAGATCTGAATACATTATGGAGAGTCAACATGACCAACTAAAGATAGGCGGTTACTGGGTATCCGTGTAATAAATTTTCAACTGGAACAAGTCCCTCTCCAAAGCATCCTGATCTTCAATCTTTACACTTAAAAAGACTGCATGCTGATATATCTCCCCTGGAAATCAAAGTCTAGAGACTATTCGTACACATAAAAATGATAAAGAAATGAAAAGGAATGCTATGGAAGATATCAGCTAGAGTTGGAGGTTTGTATTACTAGCGTGCGCTCCTGGATGGCATTTGGCGTATCTTCACAAAATGGAGGTAGACTCTTTAAGTTCTGTCAACATAACCTGCAATGAGATATGTATAATAGCTTGCACCATGAACTACTCATAAGAATAGTCACAAAAGTCATTCTCCCTTGGTTAACAATTAAAAACACCAAATGATAAACAAAGAGAAGTTAGTTCCATTACACAGGTGCTTGGCTATGGAACAGCTGAAAACTAAGCCGTTGATGGAGCCCTTTAGGAAGTGATTCCCCCCCACCCCCCCACAAAAAAAAAAAAAGAACGTTCTTCCTCCAGGGATGTGTGATTGAAATATTGAATGGGGAAAAATAATGCATCCCTCTGCAAGATTATTTTATAAGTAAACCTGTGGATGAAAATAAGTGTTGACTTTTATCTAGGAACGACTTTTTAGCCTCTTCGTGCAAGTGCTAAAGCTCAACTATCCCAACAATATCAAAATTGCATACCCAGATCCTTACCTACCACTCAATTTGGTCAGATAGATGCAACTGTGTAAGAAAACAAGAAAGACAAATATAAATAACTTTAGAGCAAAAGCATAGACCATTCAGCCAACCTGGCATGGGCCTTTAAGCTGCCTGTAGTAGTCCAGTCACCAAATACTAAATCAAAGTTGGTCAAATAGCTGTATCATAGAAATTGCCGTTATGTATATTCATTTAAATTGAATTCTTTTCACATTGTCCAGTGTTAGCCCTGTAGGCTGTATAGACGGTACATTAATCAATTCATCTTTCTTTAGCAATAATCAAGTGTAGCCATCCGAACTCTATTCACAGTGGTTAGTCAGCAGATTGATCGTCAACTCAGAATCGAAGAATGAAATCCCATTTGGTTTGGTTGATTTGACTTTTGATTATATCAATATAGTGCTAGTGCCCAACCTAGATCTAGGGGTTGCATATGAATAGGGGAAGAGGAGAGTGGAAGAGTGGTGAAAACTCAAAAACAACATACTGTAAATCTATTGAAGTGTATCTAGGTTCGAACCTTGACACTCCCACCAAGAATTCAACTTGTACAATTCATTTTCCTATACCAACCTCTTCATGGCCCATTGGCCTCCCTTGCTTCCAAAAGCTTCCAAAATGGAGATGAAGAACTGATTAAGAGCTTGATTGATGCTCTTTATTTTTTAAAATGTAGAGAATTTATAATGAGGAGCGAGGCAGAATGTGTATTGAGAATGTAAAAATGTGTAAAATATGTGATTGTAATTGAATGATTATCAAATCAAATGTCAAATCAGTGATTGGTAAAATTATAAATTGGTAAAATAAAGAGAAATAGAGAGCATCTAACAAGCTCTAAGTTGAAGCCATCAGACAATATTCATAACTTCTTTGCCCAAAAAATTAGAAAAAATATCCTAAGGTACTTCTTACAATAACAATTGCTTGATAACCACACTTTTTTATTTTAGTCTATTATTTATGTATTTATTTGAGGAACAAAGAGGGAAAAAAAAGAAAGCAAAAAGAACGTTTTATACCTTAACTTTCTTGAATCAGAATACTAATCAACTGGACCAGCTCCTTATGCACCATTAACTATATGTGGAGCAAAAATTCATGCGATGTCATTTTCCTTTTTGTAACATCTTTCCATGGAAATAATTCTCTTATATAAGGCTTACATTTTTTCATAATTCTAATATTCTAATAAACTTACGCTTTTACCATACTTATTTGTGTTTTTGTGTGTATGCATGTGAATAGCACATATTGGTCTCTTTTATGTTCCACTAGCACGAGTGTTGCTGGACATCTTCCTACGTGGATAGAGCAAAATTCATTTTCCCCCATTTTTCCTTTTATGTTCTACCAGCAATCCCAGTTATGTGTTTCAATAGCAACTGAAAGGTTTTATCAGCTGACGCAGCTGAGGGAATGATTTATGTTTCTTGTCCTTATTTAGTTTTGTATTTAATTGTATTGTTCATACATATTGGAGAAATTTGTGTTCTGGCCTTAATTAGCTAATCTATAAATTGTTGAGTTTTGAGCTCCGATACTCCTTTTAATTATCGAAGCTTTACCACTTGTAGAATTTAGACTCACCAAAGAAATAACTTTTATTATACACACACAAAAATATATTACACAATGGAACACTTCTATCTCACACCCTTATTCTCTCTCTACCCACTCACTCTATATCTCCGTATAACTAGGGAGTGATGATATTTATCCAGACCGGAGACCAGTCTTTAATCTAGTTGGTATCACTATATTAAGAGATGAGTGAACATATATAAATACATGAGATTTTTAATTTATTTGACATTTAATAAGAAAAATGACAACTAGGCTCGAAACCGTGTCTAATCTAAATAAATAACATTATTCATCAATATACACTCATTCTTTCACCTTTAGTGCCTTACTCAGGCACAGAAATTACAATTCCGTTTCTAGATTATTCTCTAATTTGGTGATGGAATTAATTTATATATCTTGAGCAATTTCGGGAAGCTGCCGGTAAAACTATGTCTCCAAACAATTGCCAATAATCCGGAAGGTTCTAACCTTCTTCTTGAGCTCAAAAGTCGGTGGTGACTTCTTCATAAATTGATCATTAGTCGACTTTGAGGTAAGGATGTTAATTTACCCGACCCGACCAAATACTCGAGCTGCCCTGCGAGTTGGCGGGGTGGATCGGAGGTGCGATCCGCTCCCCCACCATGGGTCGTTCCCGATCCGCCCCCTCCGTTTAGGTGTTTTTTTAAAAAAAAAAAAAAAGAAAGAAAAAAAAAGCAATTAAAAAACCCCAAATTTTAATAAAATTTTTTTTTGAGAGTAGTTGTTAATTTCAGGTGTAATAGAAACCCCAAAAGTCATAAAAGAAAAAAAAAATTAAACGGGGCACTAAACACTGCCTCGAATCACCCCGCCCTGAAATAGTCAGGGCGGGGCGGGGCCGATCTGCTCCGTTGCCATCACTACTTTGAGGTAATGCAAAATTCAGATGTTA
>CAVNYN010273558.1:0-20220 GCA_963692815.1 Nyctanthes arbor-tristis
CCATATTGAATCCCTTATATATCGCATAGTCATTTTCAAGATATGTAGCATAGTCCGTATATATTAAAAATGGGTAGATGTGCAGTATAGTCCTTTTCAAGGTATGTTGTTCTAATCATGTACCTTAAAAAATGATTTTTCTTTTTTTCTGGGTTATTTTTTTGTATCACTTTGGTCGAATTAAAATTGTTCCTTATAACAACCCGTGTAAAAAATAAAAAAAGAAAAAGAAAAGAAAAATGAATATCCTAGATCCGTCACACAACAGAATACATATTTTATAAAACAAATTTTACCATGATTGTAGCCATTGTCAATGGTTTGATTCTTGTTACATATACTTAGTACACATTTAGAAATGATGATCTAAATGTGGATAACCAAAATTTTTGACAACCTGTCCATGTTCTAGAATACAATTATAGAAGCAAATATTTAGGAAAGACTTTTAAGCTGATTTGTCAAGTACTAATTTTCAATGTCTTTGTTCTGTGAGATTCCTAATGTGTACACTTATTTTATTTATTTATCATAAAAAGACATTTGTGTTTATACATCTTTGATTTTTTTTACTTACATCCTCAACATTAATATATGTGAATACATTTTGAACAAAAAGTTAGGGTTGAATTCTCAACCTTTGAAAGTCACATTTCTTACAAGTCGGCTGATACCATAATGTGTCAATCGACTGACGTATCGCAATAGGTAACACTATGGAGACACGTCACATATGTTCGTTTTCTCTTGGTCCGATGACACATTTGACCTCAAACCACGTCAAAGTTGGTTGTATAATTAACATTTATTTTAATACTTTTTGCAAGTGAAACTCGAATTCACAATTCTGTTACCTATTATTCATATGATCAATTCCAAAAATATATCCACTCAGATAAAACATAAGCAGCCATATTTTTCCAAAAATTATTTACAATAATCAAACATGTTTGATGCAAATTCAAACACATTTTAGTGGATTTTAATCAACTGGAGGAAAAATGAAAACAAAATGAGGGCTACTATTATGAGGGCCTACTGAACGCATTTACATTGGCGAAGAACCACACCAGATTTTTCCTGTACGGCAGGTACGATCTCCGCCGATCGCCACCGTTCCTAGCGTATTGCACCGCCACCTTCAGCTTTCCACGACCAGCCACCGGCGATTCAGCACCATTCCTATTCTTCTCATTTGCTCTTTGTTTGCTCGGAATTACAAAGACCAAAGTGTCCTGATCGCCATCGCTGTGACTACGGTGCAAAAGGTCTTTAAACGTGCACCTCTTTGCTGTAGAGCCGGTGGAGCTGCTCTTCTTACACCGCGCCTCCGCCGCCGCCTCTGACAACTTTGGCCTCCACATGCAGTACGTCTCCGACGGAACTCCATCGAGATCCTCTTCCCCATCCTCGTCCGACGTTTCACTCTCAGCAAAAAACTTCCCCAATGGAAGCCTAATCGGCTCCTTGGATGAGGAATCCGCACTCCCATTCTCATTTCTGATCAATGAATCTCTGTTCATAATGGGGAAAACAGGAAGGATCTGACCGTTAGAGAAGATTTCATCGGCCGGAGAAGAAAACTGAGAATCCCCCGCCACAATAGCAAACTCAAAATCTTCATCATCATCAATCTCACTTTTCTCTACATTTTTCGAATCTTCTTCATCGTCATTTCCATCCTCCGATCCTAACAGAATTCCTTCCCTTTTCTGGTAAAACTCTTCATAGAACTCCTCTCCTCCGAATTCTTCAACGACCCGAGATGCAATCTCTACGAGCTTGCAATTCGAGTAGCTATTGAAGCTCGGGGAGACCGATACTACTTGCCCCGTCTGCATCAACTCTAATCCTAATAACCGAAAGCTCAATAATTTCAAACTATTTCTTCTCGAAATCTCAATTTGGATTGCTCTATTTCTATATGGAGAGTTGAGAGAATTATATAGGCGTGAATGGAGCATAATAATAATAATAATAATAATAATAATAATAATAATAATAATTTGAACAAAGAAAAGGAAAAAGGAAAAGGGAAAACGCGCCACGAGAGTTTTGATCGGGTGCAGCGCGTGCAGGGTGGATTTGTTGTACGCGCTGAAGTACGGCGGAGTCAGACTTCAAATTGTTGACTTTTGATTTGTCAGGACTCAATATTTTATTATTATCCGTACAACTTGTGTCATTGTCGTTTGTAATAACTTGGGAGAAAAGAATAAAGGGAAAATAAGAGGTACATTTGCTTGGTTAATACGTAAAGGATTGAAATTTTTGTTGGGTAAGTGATGACATTCTAATAGGATTAGTATAATTAAAAAACATAATAATAATATAATTAAAATGCTTAAAAATCTTTCAAAGGATTTATAACGAAAACTCTCATCTTACGTGATTGATGTCAATACATATTAAATATTTCAAATCTAGCTGACGTGTATTTATGTATGCAATATGGGATGAGATTTTCGTCTTAAAAATTTGTAGAAGCAAAAAATTGCTTGCTAGTCACAATCAATTGGAGGAGACAAAAAATGTATTGTGTATTGTCAAAATATTTTTCTCACAATCTGAACAATTGGTAACTCAAGAAAATATTCAAAGACAAAAAATTGTATCTAGAATAATTATTTTTCTAGAATTTGTTTAAATTGACACACATCATGTTCAGATATATATAGTTGAATAAGACTTGGAACCAAATTATTATTAATTGTATTATTACTACAGAATTAGTCAAATTGCTTCCTGGTTTAGGTAAGAAATTAAGGCTAAACTTCTAGTTTTATAGTTTAATTACACATTGAATTTTGTATATTACATATATATAAATATTTTAATTAAGTCGAAAACAAAAGTTGAATTGAGGAGATCCTGAGCCTCTTCTTAATCTTTGTACTAAATAAACAAATTTAATATATATATATATGTATATATCTAACTTTGGTACATCTTAATTTTCTATAAAGCCAACTCGGATTTCATTTATGAGTTAGCATGCTTACATGACAACACTTAATTTGATGTAAGGTGTTGAGCTCTTTTGTTTTATAAGTGGAGAAAAGTGATGAACACAAAAGCTCCGCAATAGAGCCCACGTTGACACTATAGAAAAATTCTTAGTATATCCCAATCATCTCCTTAAGGATTAGAAAGATCGGAAGAGCACACATTGTTCTAATCTTTCTTTCTATGTACAACCTCTAATAGCACGCAATGCTAATTTTTTTAATTCAACATGTATCTATACATTTAAAAGTAACTTTTAAAAAAATCCTACTAGGATAAATTATACTAAGTCATCAAGCATTGCTATATTTTATTTTTTTTGGCTAAACTGCTTATTAATCCAACGACCAAAAGAACAAGTAAAGCTAGATAATTAATTATTATTATTATGGGTTAATGTTTTAAATCTAATTATTGTATTATTTATTTGTTTGGTTAGATACTCATCCATTTCTATATTTTCCCCCTTTTTTCCCTTTCTTTTTCTAAAGCATGTCCCCTAAAGTTGTGTATCCAGACATATCTTTCTCTTTACTTTGACCATGTTTCATTTTTTCTTTAAAAAGATCTGTTGTACAAACATGTTAAAACTATTTTGAAATGAGAGTTAATGAGTTCTAGAAAACAAAATTCGAATTCCACATATAACGTGTATTCTGATGGAGTCCCCTAGTTAGAACCTCACCAACATTAATCTCCATAAATAGGATAACTAAATTGGTCTAATTTTTGCTTCACAAATAAATATACAAACTCATAAACTTTGAGTGTGATAATTATATTTTAATTAAGCAAAAAACATGATGAATTAGTAGTTACAATTTCGAGGTTTAAAGTTGCCATTAATGAAGTAATCTTTGTATGGAAGTAAAGGGACAATTGGAGTGTTATTTGAGTGTTGTCCGCAGGCCTTATTAATTTTCATAATGTTAACTCATCAGTTACTCTATAAAGATAGTCATTTTCTCTTTTCTTCTAAGCCTTACTTAAAAATCATGTCATGCACACACAGATCAATTAGACCTTTTAGAGTATCCATATTGGTAGTATTAAAATTAACGATCCACATAAGTAAAAAACTAGAGTTTTTATTGAATGTTAGAGAACACCTAAGTAAATTAAATTCAACTATTAATTTGTGCTACATTAGTGATTCTAATTAAGAGTGTTAAATTTAATCATTAATTCAATAGTCAAAGGGTGAGAGCTAATACCAATTTAATTAAATAAAAAAGAAGAAATATTACCACACAAAGTGTTAAGTTTATTGTTAACTTTAATAACAAAACTAACAACTTGTTAAAATAAATACTTTTAACAACTACTTTAATACGACCACTGTAGGTTGTTTTTTTAACAACTCTATTAACAACTTACTTTAGCACTACTAATGTGGATACTCTTAGAAGCCACTCTCTCTGATCTTTTAGTCTCGAGGTCAAGGGGATGGAATCTTGCAGGATATAAGTTCGATTCTTCGATGAATTATAATTCATAAAGACTCAGCTCTCAAGTAACAGGTTCAATTTTTTTGCAGATACAGTAACAGAAATAATACCAATGAAAAAGATTGATGCTACAATTGAATATGCTTTTCATTAGAAACCTCAAAATGGATCCAACAATTACAAGGTTGAAGCAAAACAAAACAGTACTTGTAATCGACGTGTAAACTGCGCTATACATTTGAGAGTAGCAGCACCAGCAGAATTTGTCGTTAGCAACGGTTTCATGTGTAAAAACAGCAGGAAGCTTTTCCTGAGTCTCTAGTATACCCTGATCAACTACAACATAGTACCACTTATATTTCTACTGTCTGAAGGAATGACCAAGCTTTGCCGATATATGTTAGTAGCTTCCTTGTTATGCATCTGTTAGGTTATGCCTGTCGAAGAGACATCATCAATTCCTACAAGCCCGGGTTTTGCCTTTGAGGGTTGTAGTTAGGCAAGAAGCTGCGTGGAGGTATTTTCATCTGCCAAAACCAAAAAATGATGTGCCCATTAGTAGTTAGTACTGTGAACCTAAGCAAAAAATTCATGGAGAGAACAGCCAGTACACCGGAAAACATTAGAGACAGAATCTGAGAAAGAGCGAACTAAAACATGGTGGGATCTGGATTCTGAACAATGTATTGAGAGTTTGCCATATGAGTTAAAAAAAAAAAAAAAAAAACCCTCAACAGGAATGAAAATTGGGAATGAAAATTCTCACTGATATTGTTTCAGTGGCAGAAAGTGATCATTCTTTTTTTTAAAGTGATCATTCTTTTGCACAGCTAGTAATTTATCTTGGTTTCTCTATGAACAATCTATTATTCCCTGCCTTGAGGAATGTTGATCTGAGATAACACAAGTTCCATGAAATCCCTAAATACTAAGTTTTTCCTAACTCAAGCGATTACCCTGAGTGGTATCCCCAATAGGAAGTTGATATGAATATCAGAAGCAACAATTTTTACAATCCAATCCTGTTGGTGGCAGAAGGCACCAAAACTTAAAGACCCCAACAGTGCAATATGCCTAAAGAAATTATGGGAATAGAAAATAATCTAGAAAAGTACAAAGACTCTAGCATGGTAAAACATTGATTGTCTAAACACTTACAAGAAATGGCATCCTTTATATTAAAGGCTCCCGCTAAGCGGCAAGAACCATAGTGGGATCATACCATGCTATAGCATCAAAATTCAGACAGAATCAGAACATATATACATGCCCATGCAAGCACAATACAAACTCTCCTCTTAACATACAGCAAACTCAACTAATTTCAATTCAACAACAGAGAGGCCAACAACTTCTTGTATGGTAGAGAAAACCAAAGGCAATTAGAAAATTCGAAAGAGAGATGAGATTTAGGTGCTTCAGCAAGAAGTACCTTGTCCATATGAGACTTTACCACAGCAAGCAACACTCTGTCTCCTGCAATATTTCGCAGTCGTCCAATTAATTCATGCCGCGTCATCTTCTTTTCCTGCAGTTAAAGATTTAGGGGTAAGCAATTTTTAACTACATTGATGAGATGTCATGCCCTATTTTACAAGATTAGATTACAAATACATACTTTATGTTCAGCGTAATGCTTGGTTATCGTTTTGATGGCATCAGGAGGCAAGATCTTTGTAAGTGCTTTTATGAGATCTGCAAAAGGAACGAAAGCCGAAGTTGGTCTTCTCAGAGGACTAGAAGTCCTTTGATGCCCTGAAAGCGCAAGATTGCCAATGTCACTTCAACATTGCAGATAATGAACCAGAAACTCCCAAAACAGGGAAAGGAGTGTAAAACTTAACCAGTTTTTTGTACCTCACCTTCTGAATTATTTGAAATTCTGAAACTAAGCAAGTATTCAGGCAAGATATGAGTATTCATGTGCGTACTCCAAACAATGTACTTTCTTGGAGATGTTAGATTGTCAACACCAGAATCAAATTCCTCAGAGCTTGGATTACACTGCCCTGAATCGGGACGAACAATCTCTGTCCTTCCCAACAGAACACGACAAAGTAACACATGCCTTAGCCCGTCCTCATCAGGAACAGAGGATTGCAAACTGTTATACACACACACACACACAAAAATCACATTAGCACAAGAACTAAACCTCAATAGAACACTCTAATTAAGCTAAACCAAATGAATAATAATGAATTAATGAAGTTTTAGATAACATCACCTTCCAATAGGGTGATCAGCAGAAGAAAGGCAAATGCCTTGACCATGTATTCCTTTCATTGCAGTGTGACCAAAACCATGGGAAAGAATATCAATTAGCTCTTTCTTGGAAGCGCCATACCAAGCATATTTCCCGTTAGGGCCGCCCCTAAAACTCTGCTCCATTGCTCTAACATATATACAGAAGGTCTGAAACTTCGCTTGACTCATGATGCCAGAATAAACCCTCCTATGCATCGCCTCGACTTCAGCACGTAACCCACAAGAACTCAAACTAGAGACGAACTTATTCTTGATTATGCCATAGGTCTTATCCTCCTCATGAATTCTGATCAAGCCATTCTTGAATACACGTTCTTCTTGCCGATTGTCAGTGCCAGAAATCCCGCTTTCACAATCAGAAACCAACGAACCCTGCGTGTAATTATCTTCAACTGTAGGCCGGGAACCAGGATTTTCAGCATGCATACTGCACGGACGTTCATCGAACAGAGTAAGGGTCTTGAACTGGGTTGAAGGTCCCAACCCCATTGTATATCTCTCAATTGATCCCATCGAGAATTTAATGAAACCTTGGGACAAAGTTAACTTGGTCTACAATCCAGAAAACCAGCCGGGAAGAAAACCAGAGTACCGCTTTATGAACACAGTAAAAGATAGGTTCTTGAATTTGCAGTAAAACCAAAACCGAGATATTGGGATTTGATAATTAAACCCAGAACCCAAGAAAAGTAATCATGTTCATTGTTTAAAGAACAAAGAAATAACTATGCAAATGAGAGAAATGAATACCCAGAAACAAGCAGGGAAACAAGAAACAATTACAAATTCTCAAACTGTAGGATTGAAATGGACCAAAATCAAGAAACCAAGAAGCACATTCTTGAATAAAAAACCCAGAAAAGATGAACAAGAAGAATCAACCAGAAGTAAAAAGGAACCTGAAACCATTCCCAGAAAGTAAACTGATTTATATAACGTGTGCTTGCCGACTCCTAATCGAATTAGTAATACAGAAACGAGAGATTCAAGTATATTGCCAGATTCATGTGGTTTCTTGGAGAAGAGGATTTTAGAAGGAAGTGGAAAATTTGGAAACGGGAAAACTACCGGATATAGAAGTGACCGCCACACGCATTTTGGCAACTTGTTTGTTTATGCTACTTGTTTTGTGGGCGGTTCGCAATCTCAACCGTGTGCCGGTGGGCACCCTCTGTTTCTTGAGCCGTCGGTTTCGTTATTTCATTTCATTTATTTGTTTATTTTCATTTTTTGTTTTTTTTTTTACTTTCTTCATTAAGAAACAAATAGCAATTAGTTTTTTATTTTTATTTTTCTTCTTTCTTCTTTTGGGTTGGTTAGTTAGACCGCCGCACCCTAGATGAGTCGCTGAGATTTGAATGGGATTGAATTTGCAATTTTACCCTTTGACATTATATCTATATTTATTAATTAATACAGGCTATTTATGTATGTTTGTTTGCACGACAAGCAAATGCTTTTTGTCAATTAATTTCTTTTCCACTATTTTCGTACTGGAGTTATTGTGTTTTTGCATTATTAGAATTTTAAATGTAAAATAGATATGCATATTAATTAATATTCAAGACAATGAAAATTTTAGATTGAAAATGGTCTCTTAGAACAAAATATCATATAATTATTTAAAGAGAAAATTTAAAATTGCGAATTCAAAGGTGCGTACTTTCGGTTAAGTGAGCATAATAAGTTGTGGTTTGTTATCCTTTTCCCCTCTCTCTCCCTTAGAATTTGTGAACTTTCGCTTCAGTAAAGTCAAATTTTCTCTCAATTATATATTCCTTACGTTAACAAAAACAATTATAATGTAGATATAAATATAAATATATATACAGTTTATTAGGCAACTTTAGAAATATATCTCCCTTAATAGCCTCACAATTGGTGCCTGTGATACTCGAGCATTTGTAATCAATACCCGAGCGTCTGTAATCACTAAAAAGCTCCACCTCAAATTAGGCAATTGTTTATGTGCACCAATTATTCAAGAAAAGCTTGTGTAATGGAATAAGCTCTTAACTTCTATTAGCGCTTGTTCAATATAATCTGTTTTCTGAGAAGTAATTTTTTTTAAATGAAGATTTGTAGTGAAATAAAAAATACTTTTCTAGGTAAAAAAAATATATATGATAAAATATAACTCTTTAACAAAATTAGAATAAAGAAGGCAATGTTGGAGACGGCAGTGGGCTAGATGAAATGAAAATTTTGACCATTGGAAACCCTGATGGGACAATTCTAAGAAAGTGGCCATGTGCATCCATTTTTGTTGGGGATTACATTAATTGCTGATTATTTGCATTAGTTATATAAATATATAATCTGCTTTCTATAACTACGTTGATGTGATCTAATGACATTTTAGTTATGTATTAAATCCTTAATTAAGAGTTTGACAGTCTTATTTTAATATAATATTTAAAAAAAATCCCCTTTGGGACAAGGAAGAGAGATTTATACAATATTGTTACAAATTGAAATTTGTAACAGATTGCAGTATCATTTATCTCTCCTGAAACACTTTATTCTACTTCCATACTAGAAATCCTAGTATATCATTTTTAATAGAATCCATTTCTCCTTTTTTCGCCAGCGAGTAAAAGAAGCTTGTAGGGGGAGAAGCAAATCACTCTTAACATCTATAAAGAAATATTTGCTAGTGACTCATCAAAGATTCTAAGGCAATTTTTAAAATTGAGAAATTAGTTTTGTACATATAAATGATTTTTATTGGGTTGATTTCACATATGGTCCCCAACCTTTTTGCTTTCTATCAGTTGGGTCTTTAATCTTTTTACCCCATTGAGGTAGGTCCTAAACTTTTCATAAATTCACTTATAAAGTCCTTTATAATAATTTACTCATAAGGTCCCCTCTTTTTTGGCTGCTAAGTGCCATTCACGACAGTAAAGAGAGATTCTTCTCCTTGATTTTGGTTGTCAGAAATGGCTTACTGTCGTTCCCAACAGCAAGGGGCTCCTTCCCCCTATTGTTTTTTTTTTTTAAATTTTTGTATGATTTTCTTATTTTTTAAAATCTTTTTTTTTTAAAATTTAAACGACTAAGGGAAGAAAGGTAATTTTGTGAGCAATGTAATGGAATTATTGACGGAATCATAAACAGGGACATTTTGTGCATATTTAAGAAAGGTTGGAGACTTAACGCGTTGAAAAAAATGATTGGGGACCCAGGTATTATAAAGTTCAAAAGTTGGGGATGAGATGTGAAATTTACTCATTCTTTTATATCTCATTAATTGTTTGAAAATACTTTTAATATATAGGTTGTTGACGTTAAATAATAACAAATATATTAATTAGAGGGCATATATGAACATGAATAATTAAAAATATAATCTAGACGAGAAATGATATATATGTTACACACTCACACGTCATACAAGCGATGCAAGATCTAATACTAAAGTATGGAACACTACAAGCACAGTACTATCTGCATAGCAACAAGAGTATACTCTTTTTTTTTTGACAGAAACAAAACGCGCACACACGGCACAAAGATACTACATACCATCTAATAAAATTATGATAATTTGTTAGACTTAGAATGATATATACAATGCCGGAGCCAGAAGTTATTAGAGGACTAGGCCGGAAGGGTGAACCTTATATTACGCACGGCTAAATTACCTTTATATATAATTTTTTTTTAAACAAAGTAAAAAAGAAATTTTTTCAATTTAGGGGGGCCGGGGCCCGTGAGGCCCCCCCTTAGCTCCGCCAGTGGATATATATGTCACATACTCACATGTTATATAAGTGATGTTGTGTCTAAGAAAATTATTATAGTTTTGTTAAATGGCTTGATGTCTCCCTGTGTGCGCGTTCTATTTCTCTTGGGAAAAAAAAAACTCTGGACCATTTGAGAATGACGAAGATGGATAATTTTTGTGGGAGAGAGGGAGGGAGTATTATTCTAGTTCTAGAAATAAATAAACAATATTTTTTGTCCATTTTTCAGGGATATGAAAGAAAAATAAAAAGATGAAAATGGGGGCTGGCTTAAATTTTGCACTCTGCGGACGGGACAATAGAAGACTGCATAATGAAGGCATCCGCCCACTTGATTTCCTGAGAGAAAATAAAAAATATAAATGAAATATTCAACTCAATATCAGCAGAAGAGCGTCGAAAAGTTCTAGTTCATTTGCTACTTTCTTGAATTATCGGAATTCTGATTCAGGAAAATCGTAAATGTTATAGAATTCTAGATATTTCGGATTTTCAATGGCTGGATTGGAAGAATTAAAGAAGAAACTCGTTCCTTTATTTGATGCAGAAAAGGGTTTTCCATCAGGGTCTACAATTGACCCCTCCGATTCCTACATGGTATATTCTATAATTAAACTCTATTTTTAACTGTTCTTTTTTGTTTGAATTTAACAACAGATGTTTGATTTTTGATGGAATCTTTTATGAATTCATTGAAAGCAGTTATCCGATGGCGGAACCGTGAATTTGCTGAGCAAATCTTACAATGTGTATAATATCAACGAGCTTGGCTTGCAAAAGTGCAGTTCATCATCTGCATTCTCTGAGGATGATACTGAAAAAACGTACAAGTGTGCTTCTCATGAGATGAGGATTTTCGGGTCCATAGGTAGTGGTGCAAGTAGTGTTGTTCAGCGGGCTATTCACATTCCCAACCACAGAATTATTGCCATCAAGAAGATTAATATTTTTGAAAAGGTTCGTATTTTGTGTATCTGTACCTGCATGCCATTGATTTAACCGGGCGTTGCTTGTGATTCTTTTCTACGGGGTTGCTTTTCTTCTTTGCTATCTAATATTGATTGCTAAAGATTGGTGGAATGTTTGATTATGAATAATTGAATATGTTACTTAAGACAGGATTTTGACTTTGTTTAAATCTGATAAATTTTCTATGGATAATCGCAAATGTTCCCCATTCATTATAGGGCAGAAGATCATAGGATATGAAGAATGGTAGTACAGAGTATAATTGCTGGTGTAATTTGGCAATGAGATAAGGAAATAGGAGCAGATGCTATAGTTCTAAATTCTAATATATTGCACAGAAATTAGTCAATAAACTACAATATCTTTATTAAGGATTCTACAATTAGTTTGAGATTTTCATCTGCTAGCGTCAAGATAAAATATTACAAAGCTCTCCTCATGCTTAATACAAGAGAAAGAAAAAGGTAAATACCAACATGTTATTCAAGGTATTTCATTCTTCAACTGTATTATAATGGATACAATTATAATGAGATAGAACAAGAGGCGGAGATTTAATGGGTTTCTAGAATGTATATTTGTTATTGAATATTTATCAAATCAAGTGGTAGGTAAAATTATAATATGAAAATGAAACATGAGAATCAAAACCCTAAGCATCCCAAATAAAGCGAGCCTAATTTCCTTATTGTTGCAGGGGCTAAATGTTAAGACTTCTCCATTCATAGCCTTTGGTATTCAAAATTTGAAACGGCTATTAAGATTTGCTTGTGTCAGTTTAGTGGTGTTGTTTATAAACATAATAGTAAGGAATGGTGTGTAAGGTATAGTAATTATGGGCGAAATATGTGGATGAAATTAAATGGTAGTCCAACTTTTTATTTATTAAAACACAAACTGGAAGCAGACTTCCCTAAACGGCTAAATTATAGTGGGCAAAATGCACTGGAGAAAGATACTTCTATGGCAGTGATTTTTCATCTCATCTTTTGTATTCAAAAAATGATTGAAGCAATTGAGTACGGTTTGACAGAGAAGTAGAGGGAACTGATTATGAATTTTATCAGGAGAAAAGGCTGCAGCTTCTTACTGAAATACGAACATTGTGCGAGGCACCATGTTATCAAGGTTTGGTGGAATTTTATGGAGCTTTTTATACTCCAGAATCTGGGCAGATAAGTATAGCTTTAGAGTACATGGATGGGGGATCTCTAGCAGATATTATTCGTTTCCGCAAGTGTATACCAGAGCCAGTTCTATCTGCTATGGTGCAGAAGCTATTGCAAGTAAAGTGCTTTATCTAGTTTCAGTTCTATATTCTGAAAATAAATAATTGTCTCAGCTGTTTGTGTTTATTTGACAGTCTTCCATTTTATTGTGAAGGGGCTGAGCTACTTGCACGGAGTCAGACATTTAGTACACAGGGATATAAAACCTGCAAATTTGCTTGTGAATCTCAAGGGTGAGTCTAAGATTACAGATTTTGGTATAAGCGCTGGCTTAGAGAATTCTATGGCTATGGTATGTAATTGTTCTCTATTCTCTCCTTTATCACAATCAGAGGGTCCTCTCGTTGAAATGATAATTTATGTTGTTTTTCAAACTTATATGGTTGTCTTTTCACCAGTGTGCAACTTTTGTTGGAACTGTTACGTACATGTCACCTGAGAGAATCCGAAATGAAACTTACTCATATGCTGCTGATATTTGGAGCCTTGGACTTGCACTTTTTGAGTGTGCTACTGGCGAATTTCCATACACTGCTAGTGAAGGACCTGTTAATCTTATGCTGCAGGTAAAAATCCTATACACATCTGAGAACACATATTCTTTTACTGTCTGCTCATGAAGTTTTTATTATTTTTCTTTTAGGAATTATCTTTTCTTGCTTTCTAGAATATCTTCCACTTCAGATCATGTTTGGCCGTATATATTCTTCATTGTGCTAATATTTCATGTTTGTAGTCTTTCCTTTACTTTTAGTCTTTTATCAATGGTTTTGCAGACAATCCAGACGTTTATGCAGTCTATTAAAAAAGATACAGTATATGTGTTAAACCTTTTGAGACAATCATGTTCCTGATTAGCAGTAAGAAAGTTGTGTGCCTGTTTGATGAACCATTGGGAAGTTCTTTCTCTTTAAGGCATTTCATTTGAATATCAAACATTGATATGAGATGCTTTTAATCTGTGATGACAGATCCTTGATGATCCGTCTCCATCCCTGTCAAGGCAGAAATTTTCTCCTGAGTTCTGTTCATTTGTTGATGCTTGCCTCCAGAAAGCTCCAGATTCAAGGCCAACAGCTGAGCAGGTGAGTAACAGGTAGATTCTGGATTCATGTGCCGCTCAAGTTCAAGGTGAAAAATTAGTGAGATAATAGAACAATGCCTTGAATTAGATTTATGTCAGGGATATTGCTTCTGTTGAAACCAAAAACTAAATTTGTGGGGATCCCAGTATGAGTTTGGTCATATTCAATTTTTGCTGGGTGAGTGTACATGTACTTAGTTTAACTGTAGGCTAAGAACTTTTGCTTTTGTGCTACTTTAATCATGTTTATCAGAATCAGTGACTCATGTATGGGCATTAGGTCCAATTTGGATTCGTAAAGTGTATATTGGTAGAAATTAGAGTTTCAACGGCAAAACAGATAGCTGGAGATGTTATGAGTGGCCTTTCCGATGTAAGAAATGATTAGAAGAACTGAAACATCTATAGACAGCTAATTTATGCTTAATGCAATGTGGTTGCTGTCAAGTCGTCATCCAGATGTTGTCTAATGCGGAGATGGTCAATGAGAGGAGGCAAAGTACAGTTGCATGCATGGGAGAGTGCCAGTTTAGTTATATTGAGCAATCTAGACGTCTTTTCCTCTTCTCCCCCATTTTTTTGTGGGTGAGAGAGAGTTGAGGACTTCGGTGCATTTTGTTGCACGAAACTTTGTGTTGTAAGAGGTTGGAGATAATTGGCGTTCAAATGAAGGTTTAAGAGGCTCGAACTTATTTTTCCTGTGGAAAGTTGACTATGAAATTGAAAATTATATATTTTGTTTGTAAGAACAATAGAACAGCACACAGTGGATAAGATAGACCTTCATATGATTTTCCCCAGCTTAGAATTCGATGGTTGGTGCATACTGGTGAGCTCTTTATTTAGCACATTCATACACATATTTTTTAAATTGGGTCATTTCATTGAAAATAAAAGAGATTACAAGACTCATGCCATATGGACAAATGGGCCAAACAGACTCAGAGCCCCAAACAGACTCAGAACCCAAATGGCTTAAACAGAAAAGAAACACGTGGGAAGGAAACACAGAGACAAACAAAACAACAAAGAGACCCATCAAGACCAAAACAGAAACCAACTATCAAACTCAATTTTTAGCACATACATTATGTAATTGTTTGAAGGAGCAAATATCCCATAGGAGATTTCACTAGAAGATACTAATTTATTTTATTTAATATTTGTGCATATGTTACAGCTTCTCTCACACCCCTTTATTACAAAGTATAAGGATGGCGGGGTTGACTTGGGCACCTTTGTCCGAAGTATTTTTGATCCCACACAGAGGATGAGGGATCTGGCTGATGTGAGTTAATATATGCATTTCTAGCTCATCCATTTTATTTTGTTAAGCATTGCCCTAGCTTCATATCCTTGCAAAAGAATAAGGGTCCATTTGGAATCGTTTATAATTGGATTGGTTTATAATATATTTTGAAATTTGAATTTTTTAAGAGATGTGGCTTAATTTGATTGGTTAAATTTTGAAAAGTTGTTATTTGATGTGATGGGTGTGTGAGGTGTCAATTATAGAATTTACCACGTGCCCGAAAAATTTAAAATTCAAAATGTATTATAATACAATTCATTTATAATACATGCCAAACACACTATAAGTAACTTTTCTAGCCTGTCTATTATTTTATTGGCATTAACATAATGATTTTATTGAGGCCATTAATGCCGTTCTGACTTGAACAGATGCTGACAATACACTATTACCTACTTTTTGATGGATCTGATGATCTTTGGCATCATATGAAGACCTTGTATGCAGAAGGTGCAGTTTTCAGGTAATAAACTTAGTTTATTTTTATGTAGTCTTATCTTGTTATAGCCAGCAAAAGAAGATGTTGTAAATTGTAATCATCTACGTTCTGGGAATCAACTACCTAAATATATTCTGAGAAAAAGAGTACAAATACTGCATATATACCTTCACGTAAAATATTCATGCAAATTGAGGAATTGAAACTTTTGAATGTGATTTTGTATTTAGTTCCGTATTTTCTTATGCAAGCCATGATGATTTCCAGTTTTGGTGGGAAAGAATCTCTTGGCGCAGATGATATATTTACAACACTGTCAAATATCCGGAGGACATTGGCTGGCGAATGGCCTCCAGAAAGGCTTGTGCATGTCGTCGAAAAGCTTCAATGCCGTGCTCAAGGTGAAGACGGAATTGCAATTCGAGTGTCAGGGTCATTCATCGTTGGAAACCAGTTCCTGATATGTGGAGATGGCATACAAGTGGAGGGCTTGCCAAATTTTAGAGACCTGTCAGTGGATATACCTAGCAAGCGAGTGGGAACGTTTCAAGAGCAGTTCCTTTTAGAACCAGGGAACCTAATTGGCCGCTACTTCATAACCAGACAAGAGCTTTACATTGTTCAATGATGTATTAAACAGCAAACCAGTTCCCACTGTCAGGTAATTTCTTCTAAATTGATTTCTATTTTAGAACTACAAAACTGTTCTCGTCTTAATAATTTTTTCTGTAGGATATAACTTTTAATGTTTCCTGCACGTCAATGGTGATATTTTCGTTATCTGTATTTGGGTTCATAATCATGCCAATTATTATTTTTTTTTTCGAAGGATCAAAAGCATTTGTGATATTTCATACTTATTTGGGATTCATAGATCTTCTGTTGTCTTCAGGATATTATGTCTGAATAATGGCTCAGCATCAGATTGTTAGCTGCTGTATCAAGGGTCCGGTCCTAAAGCTGGAAAAAGATTTTTTTGTTTTTGTACAATATTTAGTTTGTTGTATTATAAGTGAAACGATTTTGACTAAGCATCTGGCAAAGACCTTTAGATTACAAGGTGGGGATATTAACCATGCAGTTACAAGGTGGTTGGATTCTTGATGGCAGCATTGTCACAGTCCTTGGATTCAACTCGTTTTCATTATCGTTCATATTAAGCAGCAATGTCACCAGACTCTATCGGGAAATGGTTCGATTTAAGTTGTCATGGAGTGAAATCTGATGGCTTTAAACACAAAGTAGAGGGCAAGTAATCAAACCGGATATAACATTTAATCCAGTTTACAGATAGAAAAGCTTGATGAACAGAATTATCAAGGCAGTTGATCAAATTAGCTTTTCATTCAACAGTTCAAGCGAAATCCAAGACCTACAATCTGATATGACATTTACAAGGGACTGATAAGCATTCCGAGTTTCCTTGAGCACAAAAGCATTATCCAAGACATGGGATGTATGCGATATGCTACAGCATACAAAATGCTATAACCGGTAAACATAAGCTAATAGCAACGCCTGAATACGTACGACATTAGAAAGGAAGCAAGGGAATGAAACACGACCTTTCTACTAACTACCGACTAGGAAAATAGATCAAGCATTTGAAAAGGGCAACCCATAAAACTCTGCCAACTTCTGAACAGTTCCATCTTCATTCACGCTTTCAATCAGCTTATGCTTCCTATAGTTTGCTTTTAATGTTTCAGCCTGTTGTTTTCCCAGTTTTTCTTCCTCTGAGAGTTGATGCTACATTAAGAAAAGATGACATGTTATGATCTGCAATATGTATTGACAAATTGACGAAAAATGCAACGCCAACACATACCAAGGAAAACTCGGTTTACCTTGAGCAAAAAAGAAGCTTCTGCAGAATGTTTTTTTTACAGCTTGCTTTATTTTCTTGGCTGCCTCAAAATCAGGATCATTAGGTTCCAACCAACGGCACAGTATTCTCCTTCCTGGTTTTCTGGGGCGATCATCAAACATCTCCATTACAGCAGGATGTGTTCTGACAGGCCTTGGCATTCCTGATATCATGAAAGGGCGTTTTTCAGAAACTATGTCTTGTGCTTGGTTTGAGTTTTCCATCTCCACCAGAGCAGCTCGTGGCATGTCTTTTGGCAGAAGATAGGTAGGGATGAACTGAACACCAGTTACATTACCAAACTGATCGAAAGCAGCTTTCACCACAGCTTCAGTAACCAATGGTGATAAGTTGTCGACATATATAGTCCTCTTTACCTTCTCTTGAAATGCAGCATACTCTTCATTTGAAGAGTCCATGACCAGTGAAAGAGTTCCCTAACAGTAACTAGAAAAGAAGTAACCGAAAACCCAAAATTTCAGGCTTCAATATATTATTCATGAACTCAATACAGAATAAGCTCCTCAGACCAATGTCATTTGCCAATAACAGTCTTCAAAGTTTTTTAACAAATAATGGTGACATTTTCCGACGGTAAAAGATGACCTTTAGACAGCCTATAGATCGTTGATTGTCTTCAGGTTAATCAAATCATTATCACACTATGCACTGTTAAGAATTGGCTCAAAAGAGTCAAAATGGATTTGAGCTCTTGAAGTATCAAAGAAGAGTTCAATTTGGACTTGTAACTCTTGAACAGATAAACATTATCCTTTTACAAAGTTGTAAGAAGAATTCAATTTGAATTTGAACTCTTTTCTAGCTTGTTAAAACTAAGCATTAGTTGTCGATGAAGATAAAGAATTCAATTTGGACTTGAAGTCCAAGCTAACTAGCGACAACTAAATGCTAGTTGTTAATGACGGTGGAAATCTCTGTAAATAGGAAACTTTGAGCATTGCAAAAACTTTAAAACTTCACCAGGAACAGAGAAAATATAAGCCTAGCATTCAAGTGCTCTTTGAAATTTACCCCCTCATTCATATAGATGGGGGTAGGGTGGATCTTGAAAGATATGAAAGATCTTGATTTCCCAACATGCACAAAGTGTTTTCCATGATTACTCAAGGCCGTTTCTGTGCAAGGGCTGAAATATTTATTTTCAAACTCAAAATCATGACATTATTAACAACGGAGTATTCCAAATGACGTGTTGCTCAAAATTGAATCACCAAGAGTTCATCTACTTGGTTCCCTCCCTTCATTTAACCATGGAACCAGAAGAGAACATTCATTTAACCATAGAACCAGAAGAGAACATGGCAATTGGCAAAATGAATTCTTGGCTTCAAACTTCAATTCCAGAAAACTAGTCAATTTTTGGGTACATAGACCCCAAACTTCATTATCAATGCTAAACTTTGATAATTACAATAACGGAAATAGTCATAAATTATTCCTTCACCACTTATAACCTTTCTTTCCCAAATCTCAGTCCAACAAGCATCTCATAATACACCCAAAGATCCAAAAACCACAATCAGTCGTGAGTTCTTGGGGGCCCTAAGCATGCTTCTAAACTAAATCTTTATTAGGGCATTGAGCTAAAACTTATCTAGCGATATTTAACGGCAAGAGTTTAAAAGTATAAATGCAATAGCCTTGAACCACTCAGGTGAGCAGCTCAAAAGTGGGGCCCACTCCACGGGCATGTGCGTCAACCCGGCGCTCAGGTCAGGCGAGCAGAATTGGTAACAGGCTTATATGAATTCAAATAATGATTTTATTATGCTTAACAACTGATTTTTTTTCCTCCTCCCTCAACTAATATTTTACAAAAGACACATGAGCTTTTTGGAACACTTTTGCCTAAAATATATATACTTAAAACTTTTGACCTCGATCTTTTGTCTCGGTGCTCTTTTGTCGGGATTCAGTTGGGGAAGGCCTATGTTTGAGGCCCCAATTCCGAAAATTGCACCAAACACAATCAACCATCGGACAAATAAATACACCGGAAATATCCAAAATCCCAAGAACTGCACCAAATACAGTCAATTTACACATTCTTTTCATTTTTATTTCGAATTCCTGCACTTTTATATACATTATGCTAGCATTTCAGCATGCGTGTACTGACAAATTTTTAAAGAGTAATGCTATTTAATCCCTAAACTCAGAATAAAATACTCAGTAAAAGAATTGCGGCAATGGGAAAATAATACCGAAAAATAGACAATCAGAGATGGCCGAACTGAGCACTCCAATAGACTCTCCAGAGAAATTGGAAATTTGGGGCCGAAGGGACCACTACGATTCTTCACTCTATCCGTTCCACAAAATTAGACTCAGTGTCCCTACACAGTAATGGAGTAATTTTTAAGTATTTACTCTCTCAATAATGATATAAAATAAAATTGGATGTCTGGCGTTATAAATGGGGCTAGACACTTACGTATTGTCCATCTAAACACGTCACATCAGTCATGTGTGTTAACATGACGCGATGTCAACTGATGTAACGTGTACAAATGCACGACAAGCAAGCGTTTGCGGACATTTGATTTTATATTATTTCTCATTTACTCCCACCCTTCCCATTATTTAATTCACTCTTTTTTTTTTTTAGTGAAAAAGATTAATTCTCATTAAAATAAGCATCATCCATTACATCAGAGGTAAGAAACGTATTAATCCATGTAGGGGCTTGCCTATAAAACTAAGAAATAGTGAACTCTCTAAGTCGACGAGCTAGAGAGTGATCATGGATGATTGATCCAAATTCAGTGTTGTCCTCATCTTTGTCTAATGCATCAACCACCTCATTTGAGTCTATATCAATGATAACA
>CAVNYN010273559.1:0-19927 GCA_963692815.1 Nyctanthes arbor-tristis
AATTATTCCCCTTTTATTTTTCACATAAATTAAGAAAACATCATTTAAATATATTGTTAAATTGTATGTTTCCAATAACATTAAATGATGTTTTCTTAATTTATGTGAAAAATAAAAGGGGAATAATTTTGTGGGATGGAGGGAGTAAAAAGTAATGTATATCATAAATTGTGAGCTGTATGAGTAGAACCTGTATCTGGGATGAATATATATATGCGCACTACTACCCACATTTTGAAGTCATCTAGCCATTAAGTGATCATGTCTGTTGAAACTACAGTACATTATTCTATTGGATAGATCAACAGACAACAAAAATACAACGCATCTAAAAATTCAATGAACCCATCAAATTATCACAACAAACCCATATCTCAACATTTTTGAGGATAAGTAATAGATTAAATTCTAATAAAATTTAAGAAAGCAGCTTGTAAAAATGAAATAAGAACTAAAAAAAGGTACTAACATTGCTTCAGATGAGCGATTAATCTAAATAGATTTCTCTCGCATTTATTTATTCATTAAAATAAAAACCACTCGTCTTATATAAAACATATGATTATATCATATCCCTATATTTGCTCTCCTTTTCAAATTGAGTAATGCTACATGTATAGATGATTATACAAATATGTTTACATATAGCTAGTAAAATTATATCATTATCCTTATATATATATATATATATATATATTCTTTTAGTGCACAACATCACCCCGTTTCTGTAGAACATCACTACATTCTTCTATAAAAGTAGATTAAGCTTTTTAAATATGATGAGTCTTAAAACTACTCAATCACCCTAAGATTTATTTGAAGGTATTTATTTATTTAATCCGTTCCATCCAAGTAAGAATATAGGCATCGGATGGCTGTGCTTTTACCCACTTGATGATGATTGCACAATTTTCTTCAGCATTTTCAACATACTGACATGTCTCCATGTGGAACAAAAATGGAGTTTCAAATGTCATTCGTAAAATAAAAGCAGTATAATGTAACAATTATCGATGCTAAAAGCCTCCAGCTAATTCACAGAATTAAAGGAAATAAAAATAGGAAGACATCAGCTAATTCACAAAATTGAAGATATTTGGGGATAAAACCTGAATTAGAGAATAATTGACAACAAATTCAGATATCGACTAAGGAACAAAAATAGTTGCACCGCAACATGATATCGCAATGTCCCCCAAGATTTAGGCACGAAATATATAAAAAAATATTTTTTTAGTAATTTCATATTACTTACTTATTGGATATAAATAAGTAATATGAAATTTATCACTTATATTATACATTACTTACAATTGCGGTATCCATTTAAAAATCAATTTTTTTTCCATGGTTCAATTCGGGCATATAGATCAATTACAGAGTATAATTTCGGTATGCATGGATTCACATTGAAGGGCTGAGAAGAAAGATTCGTGGAAGGAAGCCTCAGTTTAGCAATTTAGGAGAGAGACGCCAGTATCCAAGTATAATATAATTTTCCATAAAAAATTGGAAAACAAAATCATAAAAATGACTTAGATTATCTTTTTTTAAAAAATAGTGACATCATCATTGACATAAGCAGAAAAGATGGGAAAAAATCTATTAGACCTTATTCTTATTTATACATATATATATATATATAGATATAGTGTTCTAAGTCAAATTTTAGAGTTTGATGCCAAACTTGGTAAATATGATTTATATCACATGGCACAAAAAGTACAAAACCACCGTGTAAGTCGTAAACATCTGAAAAGATGAGACTGGACAAATATCCTTGTGACTTATATGATGATCATTAATGAAAAAGTGATACGATATGTGAGTTAATTAATATGATCTTGCCATTTGCCAAGTCCCAACTCTGTGTTTGTGCAACTTATTGTACGTTACTTGTAGTATTGCTCAAAACTTCATTGCTTCCATTACTATTTTAAGCACCATTTGATATATGCTATAACTTAGACATAGACATACAAACTCCAGTAGTTGAAGAAAGGTAAAATAAACTCTCGATTCTTTTTAAAAGATATGCCACACAACATAACAAAATTTTGAAGTTCAAACCTTAACATCTAATAATTGTAAGTACCTATATTCAACAACAATAAAGTTCAAAGCATTATTATTGAGTTTGAATACAGTACTGTTGTTTATCGACATCCGTCGACAGCACCCGATGCCTTTGTGGCTAAGGGGTGGCGCATGACGTACATGCCATTCAGGTCGCATATTAACACCAGTTCTTATGTGTGCCGGGGGCGGCCATATCCCACGTTAGCATCAGTTGTTGCGTACGTCCAAGGGCAACCATATCCCATATTAGCAACATTTCTCGCGTGCCCCAGGGGGCGATCATATCCCATATAGACAACATTCCTAGTGTGCGACGGAGGGTGGCCGGATTCCATATTAGCAACACTTCTTCTCGTGTTAGTCGGGGGCCGACCGTTTCCTGCATTAGGAATATTTCTTGTGTGCACCGGGGGGAAGCCGTGTCCCAAATTAGCATTAGTTCTCGGAGTAGCCAGTGCCTTGTTATCGTGTAGATGCTTATGAGCCTGCTCGAAGTTCTGCACGAGAGGTGGCACGTGAGAGGTGGATCCTGAAGTAGCTTTAGCTGTTGAAGCGGGCGTCGACTTGTGATCATGTAAATGCTTGTGAGCCTGCTCGAAATTCTGCATATGTTCATGAGTTTGGACATCATCCTTTTCTTTGCGATCGTCACGCTTGTGACCGCCGGTAGAAGGCAACTTGGGTTGAGGAGGATTCGCGTATTGGAGAAATCTGATAAGGACATTAGATACAATAATCTTAAATAAGCATCAAATCCCCCTTGGCTTAAAATTTTCAGACCTTACAGTTTAAACTTTCAAACGAGGCAGTTGAACAATACCGTCCATAGCGACCGGGCGGTGCATTCGGGGTGTAATTTTGCATAAATAAATTGTTTGAACACTCTCCATACTGAAACCAACATAATCGTGCGTTGTCCCCTGTTTTTTGAAGTGTTTTCAAGAGTTTATCTGGATCCACTGTACCAGAAATTTCAACAAGCCCCTCTTGAGTCATTCTGAAAATTTGTACTCCTACATAAAATCATTCGATATATATTATTTATTTATTTATTTATTATTATTATTATTATTAGACTATACCCAGTAATATAAGGTCAAGAACGAGTGTTACAAAGTACTAACAATTTTATGGTCAATTAGTACACGTCTATCTTTTCTCGATCTTTAGGTAGAATTGAGCTATTAAAAAAAAAAAAAAAACAACAACAAAAACGAACCTTGAACCTTGCTCAAGAGTTTTGTAACAGTTCTTGTCCATTGAGTTTTGGTATTCACCTTCACTACACAAGTCTACAAATCATAATAGAAGGGATTAAATAAATATCTACGAAAGAAATTCTATAAAAATAAAGGAAATAATGATTTAGATGATGATGATAATAATAAGTTAATAACCAGGAATGGGTAATATTTCTTCACTTTCTCGCCTTCCATTGACAATAATAATAGCTTGAAGAAGAAAAGAAGAGATTGCGTGAGTTTGTGTGCGCGTCAAGGAGAAAAGGGTTTTAATAATTTATAAAAGGAAATGAAATCTTTTAGGTTCAAAATTAGTGATGAAAATTTGGTATTAATTTTCCCAAAAATTAACGAACTCAATTATAGAGGTTGCAGGAAAATATTATTATTATTATTATTATTATTTTAATAATAATATTTTTTTTTTGAAATTTTAATAATAATATTTTAATATATTGACATTAATATATTCTCAGAGACTGGACATTGGCGAAGGGAAAAGCCGAGCAAAAAACTTTTAGAGAAGAGGGATCTATTGGGATTTGACAATTCATAAAATGTGCAAGCAAGCTGGTTTTCCATGGTAATTTTCCAGTCAGAGAAGCCGAGGCATTGGGGTTGCCGGAAGCTCTCCGGTGGGTTTTGGAATTGGGGCTGAGTGCTATGATTTTTGAGTTGGATGCCAAGAACGTGGTCGATGCCGCTAACTCAAACTCTACTGATCACTCCGCGTTTGATACAACTATCGAAGACTGCCAAAGGTTGCTCTAGCGTGGACCAAATTTCTCCATTTGTTTTTCTAGAAGACAAGCGAATGAGATTGCTCATTGTCTATAATTTTTAACTCGTATCTTTTTGGCAACATTTAATTAATTAGTACTCTTTGCATCAAATAATAATAATTTTCATCCAAGCTTTGTTGCCAGCATACATCCAAATGAGGGAAACACACGATATATATATATATATAATTGCACTAACTATTCGCTATTTTTTTCCTTATCTAAAACATTTAATGACTTTTCCATTGAAAGCTTTTTTTTTCTTTGAAAATAGTAATTTTATTCAATCCTTAGATCAGAAGAGAGTACATGTAAAATAAATGAAGGTGGATAATGAGACCATTCTAACATATCAGACATAAAACTAGCAGTCTTGACTAGTGTGTATGCAACTTAGTTGGCTGATCTCCTGGCCCAATTAAAAGTTACGCTCAAAATGTTGGAGGTTACGAGTCGACAGTCTTCAATGATAATACCCAAGTAAGAGTTATCCATTTCGTAACGGCGGAGAGCATTGTAGACTACCTGTGTATCCATCTCAATAGTTGTAATCCCATGAAGGTGTGATTTTATCCAAGAAAGTGCCTCACGAACCCATTGAAAACTTTTAGATGAAACCTTAATCGAATACAAGATACAGCCAATGAATGATAGGTCAAAGATGAAACTTGATTTAAAAATTAAAAAAAAAATGAACAATCGAAAGGCTAATATCAAATTTTAAAATTTTTTTCTATATAAAATTTTAAAGTTTTAAATTGAACATGTCACATGCCACATCAGAACTGAACATGTCAACCTTACGAGTACGAGAATACGAAGTTTCAAGCATTACCCCATATATGAACCCATCGTACAAATGTTTATCAGTTCTCAATCCCAACAAGTAGAGTACTCAAGGAGTCGACTACATGAATCCATTTATATCGACAAATAACTTTTGCTCTTCATTCTAACTAATGAAAATATATCAGCAAGAACCAGCAGAAAACAAAATGAACAAACCTCCTGCATATAAACCTAGGCAACTGAGAAAATGAAACATGATGCCTTTCTGTTTCTTGCACAACATCTAGTGAACAGTAAACGGATCGAAAATCCAGTAAAGTGAAGAATAGCATTCATAAAATTTTATTAAAATGGAACCTTAGAAGCTGGTACCACCTCTTATATTACGCACTAATAAATCAAAAGGGAACCTCACATACAATCTTAGACACGTACAAATCCCGGCAGTAGAAAAAACTCTGCCAGTCATTTAACTCTGTTCAAAACAAAAATAATACCTAAAAAATAATAATAATTCTCTATCTCCTTTTTCTTTTTTTAATGTGATATTTATATACATGAGTAGTAGTTTCTTGTTGAAGAGACTCTCCACACATTAACTAGAAACAATCCTCCAGAGTATAATCTCGCAAACTGATTTACATGTCAAGCAAATATAAGGAGAAAACAAACTAAGTTATATCTAGAAAATCGAACCTCAAAACTGCATAAAATCCCTTAAACCTGCTTGTGACGACTGAACATGTATTCTTCATTCGAACTAAGCTCCCCGTTAGCTGCATTAACTGACATGGTATATGTATCTTTGAAGGGATTATTACTACGGAATTCACAACCCGAGTGTTTTTTCAAAGTTTCTTCTCCTACAATCATGTTTGGATATTCAGACACTGAAATTTCCTAAGCAGCAATTCCTGAAGAAGAAAATAACAAAATAATTAATATCACAACAACATTGACATATTTGATATGACTTCAGGCATTATGCATAACCTTTTCATTTTCTACCAAGAAAAATCACACATTCTCATTGCGAAAATGAAATCTCTGTATTTTGTTAAGCGTGCTAAGTTCAAAATTTATGTAAATAACTCTTTTATATGTGCCCAAAAACATGTTTTCACTAAATGGGGCCGGATTTTGTCCGAGTTATCTGAAATAGATCAGAGCACAAGCAAAATATCCAAAGTCCAACATATTTGGATACATCAGAAAAACTCTCCTGCCAGTGGCGGGTTTTGCCCGCCTGATGGTGGGGCCTACTCCCCCTCTCCGCCACTGGCAGGAGAGTGTTGATATTTGCTCCTATGTAAAACTTTTTGCAAGCATAAATAATCATAAGCTAGATTAGAAATGAGTATTTTTAGTTGCAAGTTAATGAAACAAAGCAAAAGAACAATGTGCTGTAACTAAAATTATGATAGTTGGAGCTGAGAATTTTTAGACTAGATCTTCTATAAGTTAAAGGATTAGAAATTAATTTTTTTTATTTTTTTGGGGGGAAAATTCAAGAATTTTCTGACTCAGGGCACCTAAGATTTAGTCCATAGAAGCACTCTATAGAAAGCATTCCTATTCATATTTTGCCTATGAAAACAAACCAATGAATTAATATGTCTCTTGGCTCTTAATAATATATAGGCTTTAGTTTAAAAATAAAAGGAAAAAGTAATAACAAATACTTGTATCGTGGTTGAGTGACAAGAAAGCAAAACAGATTTAGTCAATTTAGATAACATGAAGCAAAGAATTGTTATCAAGTGAACTCGCCGTACTTTCTGGTACTAAATGCAACCTACCATTGGACAATACTTTTTTTTTTTATTTACATTTTTTTTTTAACACGACAAACTTATGTAAGACGGTATATCAATTTCTTGAGTTCATCGCTTAGGTACTGATGATAAGGAGGCCTTCTTTAAAGATTATGCACAATCAAATAAGAAAATTTTGATCCGATCTTTAACATAGAAACTATGTTACCAAACCAAACCATACATGTCAGCCATTCAAGTCTAAAATCTAAAGAAAGAGAGGAAGTTTTGGAAATAACGAACCGAAAACTTCTAGCATGAAATAGGATGAAGAGTATTACCTCTATTAGATTGTCTATTTGTAATGTCATAGCTCACCACATAATCCTCAGAATCTTTAGCAGCCACATCTTCTTGATTTCCAAGCCCGTAACCGAACGAACCAGAACTATTGAACTCCGAAGATGTGATTTGCCAAGTTGGATCCATATAGACAGATCCACTTTGGTAAAAGTCACCGTAAGATCCCTCATAACCACCAGTTGAGGCAGGTAGTGAAGATGCTGTGGATACAGCTGTTCCACCTTCTCTTCCAAATCCTCCAGCACGCAGTGAAAAACTGTTTTCTCCACCTCTGTAGCCAACATTTCCCCCACCAAAGCCAGAAGAACCACCCCCGAGGGAAGCAGCAATATGAGAAGTGCTCCAATTTGCACTGTTATTTCCAAATGCTCCAAAACCACCACTTCCGGAACCAAAGTATGAAACGGAGCTAGCATTGCTAGGAGAAGTATTCATGCCTCTATTCCCCCACACACTTCGGGGTGAAGAGCTGAAAAGGGAATCTCCCCGGTTACTACTTGTATTGTAACCAATAGGAGTACTATCCCTGCCCTGATTGCCACCAAAATAGGGGTTCATAATGCGCCCATAACCTAGATTGCTACCGAGGTTTGAACCCCCTCCAAAGCCAGAACTCAAGACTTGATCAATATTCGGGCCTAATCCAAAAGCTGGAGATCCAAAATGGGAGAACTCGGCTCGAGCACCAGTCAGTGGATTATATCTACTGTCTGTCCTGACTCCATAACCTGCCAGGGAGCCCAGATTATATCCTTGTGCATAGCTATTTAGAAAGTTATTGGCTCTACCGAAACCATAGTTGTATCCTACAAGAGGGCTTCTGCTGGGACCTGGAGACAATTCTTTTGGAACTGCCCGCTTTACCTCGACCATCTTACAATTGAGTTCATGAAATGTTTTGTGCAACACTCTGTCAACTGCGTCCTCTGAATCATAAGTTATAAAACCAAAACCTCGTGGTCTTTGAGTATTATGGTCATACATCACTACCACATCAGTGATGCTGCCAAATTGATCAAAATAATTTTTAAACTCACTCTCTGTCACAGTCGACGCAAGCCCTCCTACAAAAATTTTTTTGGTACGTCCAGGACCAGGTGATCCTTGGCTGTTACTACTGCTTCTATACATGAGGTGCTGATCATCCCTTGGAACAGCTTTCTTTGCTTCCACCTGACATTTGAAATTTAGTAAATAAGTTATCCGATTCATAAACTTGAGAAGATATTTAGGGTCCTATGGATGAGGAGAAAAGTTTGTTAATATCCATTTTCAGCTAGAAAGCTTCTGGTGCCTAACATCTCGCTTTCTATTAAAACTAGAAACTGTAGTCAAGTGATTCTGATTCTACACAGAACTGCAAGAGGCACTAAGGCAATATATTAGCTAAAAAAAAAAAAAAAAACTTATGCAGGGAAGTTCATAGTGCTGCATTTGTAATTAAGAAAAATAAAATAAAATTATGATATTTAAATGAAATACACAAGCAAACTACTCACCGTTCGTCCATCAATCATATGCTTGTCGTTAACGACTCTTTCAGCAGCTGCAGGATCACTGAAGACCACAAAACCAAAACCACGTGCACGACCGGTAGTTCGATCTCTCATGATCACTGCCTCCATCACTTCTCCATATGCTCCAAAATATTCTTTAAGGCGATCCTCATCTGTGTCCCAAGAAATCCCACCAACAAATAGCTTACCTTGATCTGATTCCATCTTTCCTGCAATTCCACATTCAGTGGCCAATGAAATTCGGTAAACTTGTATCAGTCTCAACAATTTAGAGAGGAAGGTAAATAATCAAAACAAGACTAGCCCCAGAAACCAATTGGGCATTTTTTGGCTCTCTTATCCTCTGAAATATATTGATGAATTCAAAATGAGATGAAGTGGTGCAAATATTGACATCAATTTTAAGGAAATTCAAATGAACAAATCATAAAAGAATAAAACAATAGATCTATTATGCAATGAAGAAACATATCACACCTTAGCCAGAAAATCAGGTAGGGAGCAGTACCAATTCTGATCAATTAGCTAGTGAAAATGCTGGATTTAATTGAAAACCATTGGATCCCACATTCATCAATCAAGATTCAATCTTGCCATCCTGAAGACCCATAATTCAGATACATCAAACTGATCCATGAGGGGAAAAAAATTAAAAAATTGATTTCTTGAGGGAGGAAAAAAAGGAACAAATTCAATATGAAAAACTGACCATTGGGAGGGGAGCCCAGATGGGAGAATATGTTGAAAAACTAAGATCTAAAGAAAAAATTATACACAAATGAAAACAGAGGATGAGCTCATCCTCTCATTTTTCTCTCTCTCTACTTCTCCCCAAAGTCCTCCTCTTCCTTTCTTTTTCTTGGTTATTCCACTTCTTTTAAATAAAATCAAAAGAAATGGAATTCCTTAGCTGGAATGGGGGGCAAATATTTATATTTACACAAAAATACATGGGCAAAGAGAGATAGGAGGAAGAGGTGAGGTGAGGTGAGGTGGGGTGGGGTGGGGTGGGGAGGGGTGGGGAAAGGAGTACTGGTTAATCCTCTGCTGTAAACACTTGCATTTGGACAGACTAAGGTAGATGATAGAAGGTGATGAGCTTTAAAATACTATATGTTAACTAATTTACAGCCCATAAATAAATCTTAACTGCAAAACTTTGGTCTATTATTTTACAGCGCTTTATGCTAAAACAAAAATTACAATAAATTATACAAACATATATTTAATATATCGTATTAACTCGCACATTACTTTTTTTGGTTATTTGTCACATGAACTACATATGTATTTGAATAATTTGTTTATTATATCAATAGCATTTTCCATTATTCTATATTGTAGAACAAGAAGTATTATTTATACAGATAAAGTGTATAAATTTTTTACATAATCATGAATTTACACACACCTTTAATAGTTGTCATTTCAAAAAATATGTGATTAGAGACATTTAAGTATACATAACGGGTGTATATACAAATTTTATATATAGAGTATTTACAAATAACATTTCACATTGTAGATATATTCTTTTTAAATGAATCTATTTGTACAAACATGGTGTACACACCTTTAAAATTTGTAGTTTCAAACAAGAAGAGGCCACAGACATTTAAATAAATAATATATAGGATGTGTAGAAATTATGTACACCATGCATGTATAAATAAATTGACTCTTATTTCAATATTAGAATTATAATATAGCTTTTCACGTGAAAATGATTTTAAAATTTAAGATTTCTTGTAATAGCAATTTGGAGAAGAACACAAGGGTAAAGAATTTTGAAGGCGAACGGACAATTATGAATTCTTTTTTTGTGCATGCGTAGTGTCTCTCGGATCTAAGATTTTCGAGCCTTGAGACCAAATGCCAAAAATGTTCGAATTTTATTTTGCTTTTCCTATATATATGCCACACACACGTAAACAAGCGTGTAAAGTGAATTCTAAAAGGTGGATATTTGCGCTAGTAAAAATACAATTTTTTTTTTTTTAAAAACTAGTAACAACACGTGCAATGCACATGTCGCCACCTTTATGTGGAATGTATCTCCATAAAATTTCAGGATGTTACCAAGCAATCAAATAACACCCATAAAATGACTTGAAATTATTAGTGAAAATTGAATCTCTCTAATTAAAAAAATGTCTTTATTACCCAAAAAAAAAAAAAAGGAAGTTCTAATTAGTGTGACATATATGAACATGGCATTAAAAATTTGTAAGAGACAATGCCCAAGGCCCCATATCATGGTTGTTAATTTTCATTCCTTCCACAAAAATCTAGTTCTACATTTGATTACAAATCAAAAATAAAGAACTTAAAAACAAAAATATGGAAAACCGTCCAGGTCTCAAACTTCTCATAAAACGGAAAACATAATAATACAATTAAAAGAAAATGCGTGGATTAAAACTATACAAAATTAAAAGTCATTTCAAACAGGAGGGGGAGACGGGCTTACTTATAATAATTGACAAACTATGAGGACCGCATTTCAAAATATGTAATATATAATGAAGATAAAAACCAGTGTAAATTTCATGTTCAAAAAACAATATTTAACATATTGCCTCAACAGAGTATCATTATACTTTCAAAAAAATATTTTTGTCAATAAAATAAATTAATGTTAAAAATTTTGAAAATGAGATACGCAAGTTGAAAGAAAGGTAAGTACAAATTCCTCAATGTGCGCGTGTATATATATATATATATATATATATAATAATAATAATAATAAAGATAGTAAGAATTTAAACCCATGAAATTCCATAAAGATAATTAAAGGACATAACATTAGATTAGACTTGTAAATTTTCAAAGTATAATAATTCTGTTATTATTATAGTTTTATTTTTCGATTACAAAAACATTTTTTAGATTTTTGGCCCCTAAAAATTATGCGTCCTGAGGGCTGCCTCACAAAACTTATACTATTAGGTATCGTCTTGTGCCTGTAGTGGAAAAAAAGGCTCATTATATATCTGGCCGCCGACCGCGCCGGGGGGATGGGGAAGGTGTAATGGAAATTCCATCATACAAAAAAAATAATAATAAAAATAAATAATAATAATAATAATTAATACACACAAAAATGAGACGCGTCACAGATAAAATTGAATAATTATAACAAGGTTTTAATTAAAAGTGTAAAGTAGAGTAACTTTAGAGAGATATAAAAAAGTGACATAAATAAGTGACATGGTCATGTTTCACACGTTCATTGAGTATTGATCATATAGATAATTTCTTATCATCTAATAAAATTGTGTTACATCTATAATGTCACATGTTTATGCCTCTCTCGAAATTTTGAAAAAGTTAAAGCATCACCATATTATGGCCGAACTTAAAATAATAATAATAATAATAGGTCAGCTTTTTAGATCCCTATTCACTAGTTAGTAGCTCCTCCAATGTTACCATTTTTGTTTGATTACCCTCTTTATATCTTGTTTCTTTTTCTTTTTACCGTCTTTTGACATTATTAGAACACTTCGAGTGTAAGGGGGAAAATGGAGTGGGAAAATGTAAAAGGTGAAAATGCCCCTTGTTTGGGTTTTATCACCATTAATTTTGAGTTCTTTGTCCTAATATTGTATACCTTAGTAAGTAAAAAACCTAAATTCCCCACATTGAAAGTACTCTCGTCTCAATTAATGTACTAGAATGTACCATTAGTTGATGATTTATAGAATAATTTTAATTCCCATTTAGAACTCAATTGTAGTACACGGTATAATAACATCGCAAATATCCACTTGGTAAAAAAAAAAAAAGGAAAAACATCGCAAATATCCACCAAACTCACAATTAATGCCATGTATACTATACTTTATATAGGTGGTTCAAGGCAATTTACTTTATTAGATTGTGAGTGAGTCTCGTTATTTATAGGTAATGATTCAGGTAATTTTTTTATAAAATAAGGTAAATTCATCGTTTTATTCTTAAATTATTTTTCTCAATTACACAATACACTGAGGTAAGATTGTGAGTTTACCCCAATTTTATAAAAGATTACAGGAATGATTACTTACAAATAATATTTTCCTTCGTGGATTTATTTGTACATATATAGTGTATAAAATGTATGCACAAACTTTTAAATTATGCATAATATCCCTAAAATATGTCATTTCAAAAAAGATGGGTAATAGACATTTAAATAAATGCAAAAAGTATGTACAAGTTATGTATATATAAGGTATAAGGTATATACAAATACAAATACAAATAAATTAATTCAAATTGACCATATATCAATTAAATGGAACTTCGACCAATCTATCACATACACACGTCACGAACATAAATCTTTCAAGTGTCATCTAAGGCCTTGTTTGATCCTCTTTAAATTTTTTCTTTATAAATTCGCCTACCATGATTTGACTGTTGATTTGACAACAACTCAACAATCACCATACATTTCAAACTTCAATTAAATCTCCACCACTCATTTTAACTCTTTATAAACTCACTTTATAAATAAAAAATTTAAAGAGCTTCAAACAAGCCCTAAGTTTATGAAAGGGGGTTAAAAAAAAGGTTTATGAAAAAGGTAAGAGTTTGTTCTCTAGAGATTTATATAAATAAAATAAGAAAAAATGTTGTAGAGATATAAAAAAAGATTATTTAGAAGTGTGAATATATTTTTTTAAATATATGATTGATATTGATTTTATAAAGCTTTAAATTTTCATAAAGTTCTAGAAAAGAAGATCTAACTACACTGGGACCACAATAATTGTTTTCGCCCCAAGTAATAATTATAACTTGGATCCTCAATGTTTTGATTATTATTTTAATTAAATCCCCAATTTTTTATTTATATTTATATTTCTTTTCTTTATCTTTTTATGAATAGCACCTTATGTCTATAACAATATTTTTTGTCAAAAAATTACTTTTTATGGTCGTCAAAAAGTTCAAGTTTAAGTAGGTAAACAACAATAAATAAGAAATTCATAAAAATGTGTTTCTAACTTTAAAGCATGTTAACCTAATATTTAAATAGAAACCATCAGTTATAAATCAAGTATTGTTAATTAATTATCAAAACACTAATAAAAAATGTTAATAAATGGTATAGGATTTAAACATAGTGATAAAATAAGTTTAAGCCCTTCTTGCACAATAAAAAATGTGGTGCGCCAATTAAAAACTGTGATATGAATATTATTAACTATATATAAAAGAAGGGTAATTGGCGCAAAACGTCTCTACCTTTCAACTTTGTTATGCAAATCATCCCTACCTTTTACTTTTGGTAAATTCATCCTTACTTTTACATTTTCTTGCAGAGTTAGTTCCTACAGTCAAATTCCATTATATTTATCCATTAACTAAATGCACATGTATATTACCTTCTAAATTTTGCGAGGGTATTTTTGTAAACCACCACATATCACGCATTTTACCATTTTGTTTAGGGAGATAAAAATACAAGAAAATAAAGTCCAACAACTTTATCAACAAACTCTATTCCAAATAATTTTTTCTCTTTTTTTTTCTAAGTTATTAATCATTTTTCTATTAATGAAAAGTTTTTTTGAGTTATATTTAACAATAATAGATGCGATTTTTTTTGACCGGGGATAGATGAGATTGTTTTGGATGTCTTATCTTCTAAGTTTTATTTTATTTCATTTTTGTTTGATATCAACTTTAATTTAATTATTACTATGTATTTTCTTAATTATACTCCTATTTGGTGGTCGATTTTGAATTATACTCAATGAGATATTAAAACATATTTTCCTTCTTTAATCCTATCTAATATTTTATTATGGTATTTTGATTTGAGTATATTAATTGTGGTTTATAATATTATGTAATACATTGCAAATACAACTTTACATAGATGGATATTGGCTTGTTTAGTAGGAAAAGTCATGTTTTGTAGTGAGCTTCTGAAAATGACCTTACAAATTTTAAAAGGTGATGCATAACCTTTTGGCTAATGGAGAAATTTAACGGAATTAGATGGCATGGACCAATTTCAGCAAAAAATGTAAAGGTGTGGATAAGTTTACCAAAAAATGAAATGTATGGATGATTTGCATAATCAAATTAAAAAGTAGGGAAGTTTTGCGTCAATTACCTAATCAAAGAAAGCTGAATTCTTTTCTTGGGACCTGTGTTTTGTACCACTAAAATTATTATTATTATTATTATTATTATTATTATTATTATTATTATTATTATTATTATTATTATTATTATTATTATTATTGTCATTGAAAACTTGGACTATAGCCTGAGCACAGGAGTCGCACATACTGATGAATAAGGAGATAAAAATGGGACCAAGGAATGCAAATTATCAAATTCAAAATATATTTGACATACTTTAGAAACATATATATAATAATCTTTTTTATTATGGAACCTAGATTGTGGATGCTTCTTAGGGATTTATCCATTATCAGAAAAAACATGTTTATTGGTAAATCAGATCAAGTAGTACAATTTTTTTTTTTTTTAAATGGTTAAAACTTAATTGTTGTGTTGTACAGTATCGTTCGTTGTTGCATACTCCGCTAAAGGGGACTATGCGACAATCTTTTATCTTTTCTTTATCATTAGGGTTGATCATATTAATTTACTGGTTACTATAGTATATATGTAGATTATATTATTTTTGTAATAAGTCTTGATGATTTATCAATTAATTTATTAAAAAAAATAAAAGAAGAAGAAACAATTGGATCTCATTTCATTTGCATGAATAATCTTTGTTTTATAATATCTCTTATAGCGTGTTTGATTGTATATATTTTCCATAGAAAATGTCAAATTCATAAAAAAATTTCCAACTGCGTGTGTTTGATTGACAAAAGGAAATGAAATTTAAATTTCATAGTACAACTCATTTAAGCATACATTTAGCCATTTTTCCTGGAAACCATTTCCCAGCTCCCCCTAAGTAAATAATTTTCCATGAAAGATAGAAAATTTTTTTCTTTTCCATCTTTTCGTATCAAACGCACATTTATAAGTGTGCTAAAAGGGCTATCTCGAATTTGCTTTGACCTTCCCATAGCCACTCAAATATACTATATGATGGAGCAAATCTTGAAGTGCAACTAGTGTTTTGCAAGTTGCAACTTTTATGTTATCTTCAAAAAAGGAAGAAAAAAGGAAAAAACAAACTCCAATAAGATAAAACTAAGTTGTAAATAGAATCTAACTAGTTGTTCATACTAAAAAATTATGACCCAGCTTTAAGACTACTTTACAGTATCACTTCAAACAAAAAATTAATAATCAACGAATCGATAAATTTCAAGAAAACAGATCGAAAAATTTTATTGTTATGATTCATGTGGCCTATTGTGTGCCTAAGTTTTGATGAAGCAAATGCCCGCTAAAAGCACACTAGTGATGGCAATAGGTTATAAACCTCAATATTTAAACTGCCTTGGTCCAATGATGATTCCAAAATCCTAGAATCCACTCACTATTTTCACTTTTAGGGCAAAACTACCCATAACAATTCTCAATTTCACCACGAATTGATTCAATGCAATAGGATGGAATGTAAAATGAAGGGTGTACACTTTAATTATCCAATCGTTAATCATCCAATCGTCTATCTCCAGCCAATGAACTAAAGTCACTTCAAAAGTAAAGTAATATAGACGCTACTTCACTTTTTAATTGGTTTCACTTATTTAGTCGAGATTAGACCACTTGATGAAGGGAGTGCACCTCATTAGGTGGGCATATCAAATAGATGGTATGCTCACCTACTTAAACTTCTCTCCAGTTTGTTTAACTAATTTTAAGAAGTGATTTTATCAACTAAAGATTGAAATATATAGATTACAGGCTCCTTAAATGAGTCTATGTTTCTTTTTATAAAAGTAGCAAAATCAATAGACCGGTGAAAGGGCTCTCATTTAGCGTCAATGATGATGATGACAACAACAACCCTATATTAATAGATGATAACAACAACCCTATATTAATAGCACAGCGGCTAAGGAAACAGATCTGGCTCTGAGTTTGGAGCCCGATCTCTCATCACAAGCCGCCACCTCACCTGACACATGTTAGGTGGTGGCGTTTGATTGGAGAGTTTAGAGCCCGATTTGTTTTCTCAGAAAATCATATATTAATAGTAGCCTTTTATATAATATATCAAAACGGTTGTATTACTTATAAAATTCTCACTTTTTATGTGTTTAATTTTATAAGCTTTACCAACACCAAGAGTGTGATAAGTGACAAATTGAGGTCATCTCAACAACTTAAATTTCAAGATCTCCTATGATATGAAAGTATTATCCATTTTTGAGTGATCTTGTTGTTTGGCAAAGATTTTATTCTTCACCCAATTTATCCAAGCACTGAAGCACATAGTGGATGATTTAATGTTTGACTTGAACCAAAGTGTTTTGAATACACATGCACCTATTTTAGGAAGTCTGACTTAGACAGACAAATTCATATAGGAAGCACTGAGCAGAGACATAGGAGTTCCATGATTGTGTCCACCTAGCTACCAAATGCTAGTTAGTGATGAGTTAAGTCGTAAAATCACACAGTTGTCTTTTAGATAAGGTGATTTGACGTAATCATAACTTATTAAAAGGTAAAAGATGCATTCACTAAAGGTCAATTATCACTATTTATTTACCCTTAAAATCACATACTTGTCTTTTAGATTAGGTAATTTGACGTAAAATTAGAACTCAAAGGTAAGGCACCTTTAGTAAAGGTCAATTGGCAATATTTAACCTGAGCGGCCTAAATGTTGCTAATGTTTCAAAGTTGACATTTGTAACCTCAAATCTCATATTTTTGGTGTACTATGATCTTTTTAACTTTTGAGAAAGATATAACTTCGACTTCCAAACCAAATATATCGGTGTAAATAAAAGAAAGTGGGTACAAATATTGAGCTGTGAAAATTGTTTATATGTGGGAAACTGGGGAGTTTATATAGGAATATTGCATTTTTACACTTGATTCATATTGCAACATAAAAAGTATCTTGTCTATTACTGCTTACTTCAATAGTTGTCTAATAGGTCGATTTTTGATTTTTGAGACTTGTGGAAATGGAAGTTTAAAAAATTAGCATAATGGCATGTCCCACATATACATCATTTATTCAAAGAAGTGAAATTTCAAGAGATCGGGTGTGTGTGTGTATATATATATATATATATAAACACATATATGGAGGTTTTTTTTTTTATTTTATAAGTACAAGTTTTTGGAAACAATTGGGAGATAGGGGGAGTGGATGGGAAATAGGGGAGGGCAGGTGTGGTCCGAACTCGCTACCTACTGCGCGAAGCATAAACATCTAAGTGCTCTGGCACTTGTTCGAACCACAAAATTTCAAGAGATCGTATAGTTAAACACTATGCAATATATTATTCGAGAGCAAAAAAGACTATACTAATGTAAATAACAAGAACATCTAATGCATGCAAATATAACCGGTCTAAACCCTTTTACATTATAGATTCTCGCTCCTCGATTGAACTATTTCATCTAGGGTTTAAGTTGTTTAGGGTTTAAATTGTTAAAGAGACGACACATTTTTTGATTCTGGGGTGGCAAAAGTATATGATGTTACTTCAAGAGCCGAAAAAGTAACTTGGTTAATTATTTACTATCTATTCTATCATCTTGAGAACCTCGGCAATGGAGGGCATATTCTCGGGGTGATTGGTGACACAATTCATAGAGACATTCAGCAGAGGGAAAGCATGAATTTCGACCCTTGAAACCTCCCGGTCGAACACCTCTCCGGTCCATTCCTCCCTAACCGTGGACTTCACCCACCTTGGGAGTTCTAATCCACTCCTCTCAACAATTTTCCCAGTTAACAACTCCAAGAGTATGATCCCAAAAATATAAATCAGTCCTTTCACCCAAAGTTTTCTCCGGCGTTGTGTATCCATTAGTCTTGAAGAGGCTAGCTAGCTATACTTGAGTCGAGGAACTCTGAGTATCCATATTCACTTAACATTGGCTCATTAGTGTCCGATAACATGATATTCGAAGGTTGAGGTTGCCATGAGGGATGACCTCGTCATGATCATCAAATCTTCAATATATGAAGTCCAAACCTCTTGCTATGCCGATTGCTATGGCTAGTCGAAGCTCCCATGGAAAATCCCTTTTGCCATCTATGTAATCTGCAAGGGACGAAAAAAATGTTAGCGACCGGATTAACTACTAGACACAAGGGTTAACATTAAAAACTCCAAAATTGAAGAAAAACCACTTTACAAGTTAAAACACGTCACATAAGACGTCTAACGGTGTTTCCCGCCAGACGTCTGGCATTTGATCAAAGTTGGATTATTATGTAAATTAGAAAATCTATCTCTTTACGAACTTACTCAAAACAGAGTTAGGAGACTCCTTCCTCTGATAACGATAAATGAGAAGTTTTTCCTCATCGGCCAAATTGTATCCTATGAGAGGAAGAATGTTTGGATACTTCAAGTTTCCAATTTTCCCCATTGTGAACCCAAATTCCTCTAAAGACACTTTTAAGTTTCTTCGATCTCTTGACAGCAAAAACAGAGTTGTTCTTAAGTTGCACCCTGTAAAGGCTGCTCCAAAGGCTTTGTGTATGCAAATCAGGTGCAGCTTCCAAAAGATCGTCCAATTTGAACCATTTTTCCTCTTCCACAAAGAACATGAGCTCTGAGAGCCTCTCCGTTGGAGATGCCGAAGCCCTCTGAGGAGGAAGCGCCTTTTAAGTCTTGTTTTCTTTTGCTCATCTAACCACACGAATATTCATGAAAAGTAAAACCAGCAGCAAGAAGATTGCAATTCCTAGAAATACAATGTAATGTCCCGCCCCACTTTGACATGATATTGTCCGCTTTGGGCCTAGCCCGCACAGTTTTGCTCTTGGGCTCTCACCCAAAAGGTCTCATGTCAGATGGAGTGGGTCTCTTAGCATATAAACTGCTCTCTCTTTCTCTACCCAAGCGATGTGAGATTTCCATCTGACATGAGGCCTTTTGGGGTAAAAGCCCAAGAGCAAAACCGTGAGCTAGGCCCGAAGAGGACAATATCATGTCAAAGTGGAGCGGGTCGTTACAGAAAAAATTTTACCCTAACTAAACTTTGAATGTACGTTAAATTCCATTAGACTTGGACTAACTGATTCTAGCTTAACTCTAACTAGACTACTCATTTATCCCCAACTTAGTGCCCTGTTGCAACAAGAAAAAAAACCTATGAGATTTCCTCCCAAACTCTCAATTCCACTCACATAGGGACTCATCTCCCCTCTTGTGACTACATATACATCTACGCTCATACACAAGAATACACACATACATTCGGCAGAAAATACAGTCTGCAAATCCCATCCAAAGGTATACATACATATACATTATCCACACACGCAC